>JAGKTI010004063.1:36194-52754 GCA_018397915.1 Birgus latro | reverse complement strand
TGAGGCCAGTGATGGCAGAAAATACATCAGCTGAAGAAATTTTAATGCCAGTCATGAGGAAGTCTGAGGGGGGAAGTGAGGGAGGAACAGCACCGGAATCACCTGAGGTAGAATTGGAGGAGAAAGTCTGAGCGAAGAGATCTGCTTTATCAGTAGAAGAAATAGCTACAGAGCCATCAGAGTAGAAAAGAGGAGGGAAGGATGATGAGGTAAAGTTGAGGTGGTGATTTGCAGTCAGCCACAGCGCAAACAAACTTCATCATTTTGCTAACTGTTCTTATTGGCAGTGTCACGCAACCAAGTCATCCCATCACCGATGCATCTCTCCAGTCTTGTGTTAGTTCACAATTGTACGTGTGGCCGAGCCTTGTACCAAATGGAAATGGCGCATGGCAAATTTATCTATATCTTTCATCATTGTTTTTAAGAAATGGAAATCTTATTGCCCTTATTCGAATTATTTACCGTCTTTATACATGCATGTAGGCAATATTTCCACATAAACCCTCTTTAATACATCCCTAGAAATTACCTGATAGACAGGAGTAGAATATACGTTTGAATACTATTTTTTTCCAACCCATCTTCTTTATAAGGCCATGAATATTGTAGAACCCTTAGTTTTGTTGGTGTAAACCTACTGTTCAGCATAGCAACACTCAGTTTTAGTTGGCTTTGGGTAGAATAACATCAAATATTGGTAGCTGTAACCCTCACACCTGCAAATCTCTCACCAGGGAAAAGTTCACAGACTCTCTTCAGATTGCAGGACCACTCAGTGCACTGGCCCAGACCTATGCTTCTGTTTGGGAGACTAAACCTTTTAAGATCATTAAGATATTTACTTTTCCTCATGACCTTTTGTTCTTCCATCATCTAACACAAAAAGATCCTCTCTCTCCACCCTTTCCAGTTCTCTTACATTTCGAAACATCGTGGTCGTCACCTCTTTCCCTTCTCTCGTGCAGTGTTGGTAACTCCAGTTTTTCCAATCTCTCCTCGTAGGTCAGTTCCCTTAAGCATGGTATCATCCTTGTTGCCATCAGTTGAACCCTCTCCAGTTTATCAATATGCTTCTTCAAATGAGGTGACCATACCACAGCCACATACTCTAGTCTTGGACTTATCATGGTCACTATCAACTCCCACAGCATTTCCTTGTCCATATAATTAAAAGCCCCTCTCATGTTGGTCAGTAATCCATAAGTGCCTCCAGTGATTCTGTTTATATGCTTTTCTGGTGACAAGTCATCCTGATACTCACTCCCAAGTCCTTCTCATCTTTTCTTTTACTAATTATCTCATTGCCCATTTTATATGTTCAGTGTGGTCTTTTTTCACATGTTCCCATTTCAAATACATGACACTTCTTGGCATTAAAATCCATTTTCCAAGTCTGGCTCCATTTGTGGAAGTTGTCCAAGTCCTCTTGCAGTTTTTTACGACTATCAATACATTTAACCCATTAACTGCATCAGTGTTTGTGTACATGTACATCCCATGTGTGGGAATTTATAAGTATTCAGAAAAACAATATTAGAAAAAAAAATAATATTGTCAAAAGATAGAGAAAAGAATTCCAAGTTAAGTATTCAGAAAAACAATATTAGAAAAAAAAATAATAGTCAAAAGATAGAGAAAAGAATTCCAAGTTCAGTGGTATATAATACAATATACCAAAAAACAAATTACCTCTGAAACAGGTCCGTGAAGTAATAAACATTTCCTGTGTGGTGGTGCCAGGCGAACGATGTGTTATGGTCGCACTATGTCAGCAGTGCCAGTCTTGCGATCAGATAAGGTGTAAATCAGCATCTGAACCATCACTGTCATCATCTGACAGTGTACAGTAATACTGTCATCACTACACTCATCCAGAGATTTCATCCAATATTTGCTTGGGCTACCTAGCGGCGGCCTCCTGGAGAAGATTTCATACATATACCTGCGGCTTGATGTAGGTGACTGAGCTGAGCTCTCCTCCTTGTAAAAATGCATGATCTATGTATGGCAATATTGTATAGGGTGCCATGAGTTGCTAGCTGATTTATTTCACGCCATTTCTGACGGCAGAATTTTCGAAAACAGAAAATCATTTATGATACAGATGCAATCAGAGCCTTTTGGAATCATATATACAATACAGATACAGTCAGTGGGTTAATATGTTTCATGAGTTTAGCATCAACTTCAAACATACTCATGTAACTTATCAAACCTTCTGACAAATCATTTATATATATCAGAAACATTACTGGGGCTAAGACAATTAATTCTCCATTGTAAAACCTTGTCTCATATAACTGTTCTCATCTGCCTTCCTATCAGATAATCTCCCATCCACTTTAATAGTTTCCTGTGCACCCGTCTCTCTTGTATGACATCTATTACTCTACTGTAGAAACTTAATAGGTTAGTAATACATGATCTTCCTTCCCTAAAACCAAATTGTCCAGGTGTTACCACTTCATTTTCTTCTATATACTTTATCCATTTTTTCTGATAATTTTCTCACAGATTTTACAAACAACACTAGTAAGTGATACAGGTCTATAATTGAGTGGTTTGTGTGAGAGAGAGAGAGAGAGAGAGAGAGAGAGAGAGGTGTGTGCAAAGGAGTCCCTATTTATTTGTGAAGGTGGGTGGGATGGTTTGAAGAATAGCAAGAAATTGCATATAGTCTCCCCAGGTTACAAAAGCATTCTGTTCCAGAATGATTTGCATAAATCAGTACATAGTTACTCTTACTGATAATCTGACCCCACATTCTCTATGCATCTTATAATGAATGTATGATTCGGACTTTACACGTTGCAAAAATAAATATGTTGTACACACTGCGGTAATTAAAATATTCTACAGAACATCTACAGAACACATTGTAAGACCTTTCTGTAAGACTGAACTTCTGAACTTACAAAGTGTCTGCATGTATGAAATTTTTATGGGTTTATTGCAAAGATTGGATTGGGATTCAGTGAAGAATAGGGTTGCATTTGTGTGTAGAAATTTGCTTGGGAAAATTAGATATGTGGAGTGGAATGGATTTGTAAGGGTTGCAATACATAGATTTGAAGAGTAGCATGTGAGAAGTTGGCTTAATGGGGTGTTGGAATGCAGTTGAGTCAGGATGAAATAGCAAACAAAGTATTTTTAGGTGAGAGAAAAGAATGTTAAAAATGTTGGCAGTTTTTTTTATATTTCCTGAAGGCTGACAGGAAAAGTGAGTCTTGCCTACAACAGCTGTTTTACTGAGAACACATACAGCGCATTGTAGACTTTTGCTTGATATATTGTTACAGGGTAACTGGATGGATTCTGTTGGGCTTAGGAGTTTCCTTAGCACTTCTTCTTGATCAGCTTACTTCAGCATACAAGTATGGGACAGAAATATTTCTCTTGTATGCTGTGTGTGTGCATACTGTTTTATATTGATGCCTCTTGGTCTAGTGGTTAGCATGCCTCTGGTGGAGAAACAGCCCTGCCATGCGTATGGGCTCAATCCCCAAGAGGTGACTGGAGATTTTTTGATCATGTGATGTCTCCAGCGGGAGTAGATTGGCCAACTACCTCTAAATGTACCAGGAGTGGGCAGGCCATTTACCCTTAAATGTACCATATATGGTTATGGTAACCTAACCTCAGGCTTGTACACCTTGAAGAGGTTGGGTGATATGCAAAACAAGTGGCTAAGGCAGAGGTGCTAAGGAGCCTCCTAAGTCCATGAGAATATACCTTGGTTCCTCGTAGGTTAATAGGTACAGTATTTCCCTTGTAGATGAGTCTGATAATATGTGCAATATTGGTACTGTTGGAGTATTTCAGTAGGATTTTGTATAGGTATTGTAGACTCACAGTGTTGTAACTTTGCTTGTGTTGTGAATTATTAACAGTTAACATGCAGTAATATCCCTTCATTTTGCCAGTATTTCCACTATTTGGCCATACAGTATTATCTCTTAGTGACGAGTAAAGTAAAGGAGAGGACATAGTATTATAAAAACAGTTTGAAGTTGCACATTATTTTGTTGACTATAAACTGCTAGTATTGCTTTTATTTATCCCTCTTTGATCTTCACCAGATGTAGTCAGGATGTACTGCTTACCTACATTATAAACATTGACTTTAAAGGAGCCAGAGTTTAAATCTGGCATGTTGGATTTAAAAGACAAATATGCCAAGTCAGAGTCTTTAGATGATGAGGGTTAAAGGTGGCAGACATTATTTTTTGTTGTAACCCTGTGATCATTTATGCTGAATTCTACAGTCTTTACCTTTCAGTCACCAAATTTGGATTAGTGAATATGGATGCATAATAAAAGTAAAGTACAGTATGTTGGCTGTAATCTTGGATTTGCCTTGTTTATCACTTCATTTTCGAGCCCCTCAAATAATGGAATGCTGGACTACGATGAGACCAGAATGGAGGGATTCTACTTTGTTTATGTTAATAAATAACCTGTTGAACTTCGTAAGTAAATTTGCAGGTTATTTTTTGCGGATTTTTAAAAAAATTGAATCTAGGACATACAGGATATTCTTTTAGATTTTTATTAATTTTAGGCCAACGCTGTGACCCTACGCTGTATATTACCTGAAGAATCCCAAATGCCAGCAGAGAAGAAGTTCAGCAAGTAGGTCAGTGGAGCCCCTTGTTGTGGGATGGTAGTGGTGTTGGGTCTTAATCATCATAGGTCTGCTTCTTACTTCACCACTAACAAAATTCTCCTTGGGTGCAAATAGGATCTCTTCCTGCTTGTTATTCACTTAACCACTTAACCGCGGGCCGTCACTTTCGTGACGCTCGGTGGCGATGGCTCGAGCCGTGGGCTCTCAGTTGGATGCCTCTGTTTTCCTTTTAATTACCCGGGGTCTTCAAAATATAATTATACATGAAAAAATGTAGGAGAGTCCTGTGTGCTATTTATATCACTCAGGCTAGTTTGGGCCTATATTTTATAAAAATAAGTCAGAGCGCGAATTGCCACCGGCTGGAAGTGCCTGGACCGCCTCACACAACCCCGCGGTTTAGGGGTTAATCATCATAGGTCTGCTTCATACTTTACCACTAACAAAATTCTCTTTGGAGTTGCAACATGGATCAGTTCTTGCTTTTCATTGAAGGATTGAGCATCTCTCCTTTTGGGTCTGTGTAGGGTCTTTGCTTATCCTTTTTCATTAGATGACATTGTTTATTCTTACTGTCCTCTTGCCACTATCAGGTGATTCATTCAACTTTCAAGAGACTCCTTCACAGTAAAATGATTAAAGTAAGATGTCTTAAACCCCTTAAAAACTTCAGTAGGTCTCCTAAGCTGAATAAAATAATCTGGCAGCAATAAGAATAAGTTATAGAAGATACAGTACAGTATTATCACAGTTGTTGTTGCTCAACCCAAATCTGCCTGGTCCGGCAGATCCATCAGCTGTAGGTAAGCAACTTCCCCAATGGGGTTGTCTCATAGGTTCTATACTCTGTTTATGTTGTCTTTGTCTTAGTGTGGCATGTGCTGTGCAGTGCTCCAATATGTGTGCAGTGTTGTGTGGACCTATTCCACAAGTGGGGCACATGTCATCTGTGATTCCACCCAGCCCAGCTCAAAGCTTGTAGCTGAGGAGGGCTAGGTGATGTCCTGATCTAAGCCTAACTAAGTGAACTCAGTCAGCTCAGTTTAAGGATGTCTCTGATGGGTGTATGTTGGGAGGGAGTGGCTTGTAGTATCTTATTCTGATTGAAGTGTATTTCCCTGCACATGAAATTAGTATGTAGGTGTTTTTTCACTGCTGATGTCAGAATCTTTGGAAATAGGATGTTGTTGAAGAACATGTGGTAACATTTGTATGGTAATGCCGAGTTGTATTGCTCTATCATACAAGGTCTAGATTTATTGCTTTACTTACAACTTGATCAAACTTGTCTCCTTCTAAATACTCCCCTCCACTGTACATACAACATTCCCAATGCTTTTTCCAGTTTTGGAATGCATTTTCAGGGATGGTGCACATTTCTCGTTGTGAATTTTCTTCTATCTCCTCTGTTGTTGGAAAACATTGACCTTTCAGGGTGGATCTCAACTTGGTGGGGAGTCTGCTGGGGCCAAGTCTGGGGGTTAGGTTGGCTGGGGGATGATAGTCGTCTCGTACTTCATCAAAAAGTCACAGATAAGGAGCGACCCATCAGCAGATGCATTGTTCTGGTGCAGCATCCAGGTTTTGTTTGTTCAGGCTTCAAGCCTTTTCTTCACAGTGCCTCCCTTAAATGCTTTAGGACATCCAAATACAGTAAAACCTCGATATAACGGACTTCAGTAGACTGGAATTCGCTTTTATCGGACTCGAGGAGCTACCGGACTAAACTCCTATATATCGGAAAAAGTCCGATATATCCAGAAAGCAGTCCGGACTGCTTAACAACTTCAGCTATGTTCACCACAATAAGACAAGTAAAAGACATGTTTTTCAGTGCACAGTACAGTATTATTATACCATTTGATTAATGTAGTGAAGATATAACACAGTACAATACTGCAGTGGTGGTGAAAACCACTGATGCAATCCGGACTAATGTCTGATATATCGGAAAAAGTCCGGATTAGCTGGGGTAAGTCCGGATGTCGCTTTTATCGGAAAATCGCATATTTCGGACTGGCCTGAGCCCCAATTAGTCCGTTATAATGAGGACTTACTGTACAGCTCTTTATTTACTGCCCGACCATTTGGAACAGACTCATGTTAAACGATGTCTTTCCACTGAAAAAGAAGACTCAACATCACCTTCACATTTGAGGGATTCCCCCCCCCCCCCTCCAGTGATGATGTTCCAATGTTCCAACCTACTGCAATGACTGCCTTTTTGTTTCAGCATCGTAACTGTACACCCATGTTACATTACCTGTTATTACATTTTTTAGGAAGTTTTCATCAGCATTCAAACGGCCAAACAGTTCCTGACTGACTCTGACATTGTTTTCTTTTTACTCATCTTTCAGCAGATTCAGCGCAGATATTGCGGCTTCATGCTGTGTCATTTAAAAAAAAAATTAAAATCATGTGGCACGAACTTTTATAGATGCCTACTTCTTTGGGAACATCACAGACAGTCAGGCGACGTTTTTTTTATGGTTCACAGCATACACCTTCTCAGTGTGATGGTTGTCCGTTGACATGGAAGGTATCTAGATTTGGGGTCATCTTCAATGGATGTTCTTCCCAGTTTGAACCACTGGAACCACTTGTGACATTGCATACAGTTCAAACAATCCTCCTCGTAAGCCTGTTGCAACATTCAAAAAGTTTTTCCCCATTTGAAATGGAATTTCACGCAAACACGTTGCTCTTCAAGAGCCTTCATTGTTCAACCTTGCAACAAATTGGCAAGTGCACTGAACACACGTTTATGCATGTGCATGTACCTCAGTGACTAAGTGATGTGGCTAACGTTAGAATGCAACTAAAAGTTGCCGCTATACAGCACTCCCATCACAAACACTCTTTGCCCACTCATTGACGTGCTACCGGTATTTAAAAAGTTGGGTTTCTTTTTGAGCTGACCTCATATAGTGGCAGAGGTGTTGTGTGTTAGCACAAACTGCTGTGTAGAGTGGTGTGCTTCCCATATTAGGATATTCTCTAAAAGGGAGGCTTTAGTTTTAAAGTGTAAGTGAACTGAGGTAGTGCTATTGGTGCAGCCAGTGATTATACATAGTGTTGGTCTTCTTTGGTCTGCAGGTTGTTGTTGTGAGTGTTATATAGGAAAGGGGTTCGTGCTGGGGAAGCATAGAACATCACAGGTCAAATGTATTATTTGTAGAGTAGGTAGAGTGTTTTTTTATGTTGCCCATTCTGTCCCTGTAAGTGCCCTGAGAATGTCAGGTCTGAGGGTGCACTGCCACTTGATGTTCTATTTGTGGTCTTTAAAGGTGAATCAAGTGTCATGTCACTCCAGGGATCTTAGTAAAGGATGTGTGTGGCACAGGTACAGTCGACAGCAGAAGTTCGTCCCTCTCAGTGTGCGTGATATGAGCCTGTTGATCTGGGAACACTGTGTGAGATAGAGTTGACAGGTATGGTTTTAATGGCTAATATTAAGGAAATGTGGTCGGAGATAAGAACACATTCCCTAATGCTAATATTAATTTGCAGCAGGTGGGATAATAACGTTATTGTGAAATGTATGATGACATTGGTTTATGAAATACAGTATTATAAAACATTTGCAGTCCTAAAGGTGAGGTTGCACAAAAACATTAATTACGATGTCAGTTACACACTAAACAAACATAAAAACTGACAGTTCATGTTTTGTGAGTATACGGTTTGGTTTTACAAGTTTAATCACTTCCCTTCCTGACCTCTCTCCCCACCTGTCACTCCTCTTCCCAGTCTTGTTCTGCCATCATCCATGTTTTATCGCTAATGCATAAAATTGTATGTCTCTAGGTAGAGTGTGGAAAGTACTGTAATTAACATAAAAGTGTTAAATGAGCTTCTTTTTCTCTTCCATCGCTATTAAGTGTTATCCATGGCTTGAATATAAATGTCAGTAATGTGAATAAATTGTCACTGTGGTGGTTAGGAGACATTACTCATCATCATGTATATAACAGCTGTATAACCAAATACACTCCCTCTCCACCCCCCTCACCGTCTCCTCCCCTCCCCCTTCCACTGTCTCCATCATTCCTCCCCCCTCCTTCCATCCCCTCTACCAGTACCTCTTGTTTCAAGCCTGCAACACTCTGAGCCCCTCCCCACGGTTTTATTGTACTGACCCTGCCCGACTTCTCTCCCTTGTCATTTCAAATGTGTATTTTCTCTCCCTTCTTCATTTTTGTCTCGGGAACTGAACAATTTAACGACGTTTGGGTTTTGTTTCTGGATTGTATTCTTAACAGTGCGTATTATTATTATAATGACTGTGGCAGTGACGTTCAAGAGGCATTAACTGTTCAAAGAACGACAGTCAGTGCTTCAGTTTAGTCATCATTTTATTATTCCTCCTTTCTAGCCACTAATCTCTTGCTTACACTTATTTTTAAAATATCAACATACATTAAATGTGTATGTCCTTCTTTTTCCCAAAGAAAGTAAAAATTGAAAAATAATCATTGCATGTGTTGTGTTGCATAAGAGTATGATCTACATGCAGCCAGAATATATTTTCTGAATAAGTATTGACATATTCCTGGTGATAATTAGCAGTTCTTCAGTTATGGTTAAATATAGCAAATAGATGATAGTCCCCAAAGCTGTATCCTCCGACCATACATTTGGCGACCATTATCATCGTAATGTACGATGCGGGGGGAGTATACCTCTCTGGATTAGTAGATTGTTCCCTTTGCGGAATATGCTTGCCTTTAGCCCGGACAGCATGCTGGTGTAAGTGGAAATATTCGATTGTCGTGGTGAAAGGGTTAATTATGGTAAAGGTTCACTTCCTCTCCATCCGAGTCATCGTCACTCCTGTGTCAATAATATCAGCAGTTGCAGAACAGGTGTTCAGGGCACTGACAGGCAGCCATGCTGTTACTCTTTGTTCTGACAATGTTATGCAGCTATGGGGGCAGAATGATGAGGACACTGCATTCTCTGACCTTGTAAGATCATGTGTTGAGAGAGTTCAGATCTGAGTATTTCAATGGCATATTGTCATATTGTTTTAAATTACAAATTAAGTATACGTATGAAAGTAATGCAAGTATAAGTGGCTGGGGAATGGCAGGGAGAAGGAGGGTTGTGAGAAGAGAGGAAGAAATCACCAGGATGGAAGTGGTGGAAGCAATGAAGAAAGTTAAAATGGGGAAAGCCCCAGGAATTGATGGAGTGTTTGGTGAAATGCTGAAGCATGTGGAAGGTGTGCAGATTGGCTTGGGAGGAGGGTAGAGTCCCGGAGGATTGGAAGTCGGGTATAATTGTTCCTCTGTACAAAGGAAGGGGGGACAAATGCAGTGTGTGGTAATCATAGGGGCATTTGCCTTCTCAGTGTAATGGGAAAAATATATGGTAGGATACTTATTGACAGAGTTAGGGAAATTACTGAGGAATTAGTTGGAGAAGAACAAGGAGGTTTTAGGAAGGGAAGAGGTTGTGTAGACCAGATATTCATTCTTAGATCCTTAGTGGAAAAGTTTCTAGAGAAGGGCAAGAAGTTGTATGCAGCCTTCATGGATCTGGAGAAAGCATATGACAGGGTGGATAGACAAGGTTTGTGGAAGTTAAGAATATATGGAGCGGATGGGAAGTTGTTGAAGGCAGTGAAGAGTATGTATGAGGGTTCCAAGGCTGCAGTGCGTGTGGATGGCAAACTGAGTGAATCTTTCCATTTGAAGGTTGGATTGAAACAAGGATGTGTCATGTCTCCATGGTTGTTCAATATGTATATGGATGGGGTTATAAAAGAGATACAAGGTCGGGCAGTGGATGTTGGAGCGGCCCTAGTGAGAGTGGGCAGTGTTTGGAAACTCCCTGTACTGTTGTTTGCAGATGATACTGTGTTGCTGAGTGAAGACGAAGGGGAGCTGCAAGGCTTGGTAGATGAGTTTGGGAGTGTGTGTAAGAAACGGAATCTAAAGGTGAATGTGGGAAAGAGTAAAGTGATGGTCTTCGAGAGAAGTGAAGCCAGTGAGTGTACAGTGAGATTGGATGGGAAGCATATGGAGAATGTGAGTGAATTTAAGTACTTGGGTAGTGTGATGAGTAAGGATGGAAGTCTGGAGGGTGAAGTGCTCGAAAGGGTACATCAGGGAAGGAAGGTTGCTGGTTCGTTGAAAGCAGTGATAAGAAGCAGGGAGGTGAGCATGGAAGTGAAAAAGTTGTTACATGACAGTATTGTGATACCAACTCTGACATATGGAAGTGAAGCTTGGACCCTGTTGGAAGGACAGAAGTCAAGAGTGAGAGCAGTGGAAATGAGTTATTTGAGAGGAGCATGTGGAGTCACATGGAGAGACAGACTAACAAATGAGGAAGTGAAGGAGCGTTGTGGTGTGGTTGAGGACGTGATGGGAAGCGTTAGGAGAAACACATTAAGGTGGTTTGGGCATGTGGAGAGGATGGAGAGTGAAAGACTGACGAGGAGAGTGTATGTGAGTGGGGTGGAGGGGGCGAGAGGGAGGGGGAGGCCGAGGATGAGATGGAGGGATGGAGTGGAGAGGTATATGAGAGAGGGGGGTGTGAGTTGGGAGCGTGGTAGTGAAATGGCAGGGGACAGTGACATGGAGGCGATTTGTATGTGGCCACCCCGTTCGGGATTGAGGCATCTGGCAATAGATAGATAGAAGTAGACGTATCACATGGTCTCACTCTAGTGGGGAACACAATGTATGTGGGGGGGGGGAGATTATGGAAGCAGGAATACCATGGGTAAGGGAAGGGGTTAGATATATTACAAGCTGGGACAGGTAAATATGTTATAAGGTGTAGGCAGGAATGAGGGATACAGGAAGAGGAAAGGAGGTGAGGAGGGAAGGAGTCTGCAAGGGGGGGATGGTACTGAACACTGATATTTACGATGGACATATTGTTGTATAAGTAATTTGGTTACTTGTGTGTAATAGAGTTGGCAGTGTAACGTGCACGAGTATTGTGTTTATAATGTTACTACAATTATGACTTAAATTCCTGTAAATGATAACTGTATTCAAGTCATGAATAACCAATCTAGTTTGGAAGGTAAAACGAAGCAGGGTCAATTAAATGAAACCGTGGGGAGGGGTTGGGGGTGTTGAGGGAGAGAAACATGGGGTACAGGGAGAGGAAGGGGGAATGGAGGGGGAGGAGTGATGGAGACAGTGGATGGGGGAGGGGTGGAGAGGAAGGTGGAAGGGAGGGGGAGGAATGATGGAGACAGTGGAAGGGGGAGGGGAGGATACAGCAAGAGGGTGGTGAGGGAGTGTATTTGGAGCACTGTATTAACCCTTTCGCGCACGGTACCGCGATTTGCGTTACATGTGGTGTGGTGTGCTAAAGCACAGGACCTCAAATCGCATGAAAACGCGAAAAAAATAACCAAAAAATAAGTTTTCGGTCGATTTGCGTCAAATTTTGTAGCATTCTAGCAGCCACGTGTCTTTCCCGAGGTAAGACTTTGGCAACACTGCAATGACACTCTTCAGTGCTCCACTAGCAGCCAGACAACAGGGTTGTGCTGTGTTGTGTTGTCCCTTTAAATCAGCCATTTTCCCCCTCCCACCCGAGGCTGAAGCCATTATTGAAATATTGTGACTGTACAGTGCTTTTGACTATACTGTGAAGTGATTGTGTCTATTGAACATAGATATATTGTTTGATAAGCATTGGGGCCCGTTATCAGCCGTTAGGCCTAGAGGCAGAGTCTAGGTTTGTTATAGCGGGGTTTCCAATCACCCTACCCGTAAAATGATGTATTTTACCCTTATCGTGAAGCCATTACTTGTATCTGTGAAACATATAGTGCCTGGATTAGTGAAATAACTGACCTACCATAGCAGGCATTATGTTATGCCATAGAAATACATAGACATATACATTAGTTGCTAAGGGAACAGGCGGTCTCTTTTAAGGCCTACCGTAGGGAAGGGAATAACAGAGGAGGCTGGGATGGAATCATGTGATAGTGTTTTATATTGTATATGGTTCAGTGTGAAATACTGTATACGTATAAAACAGTGCAGCGAGTGTCCACCGAGAAATATTGCGTGCAGCGACTGACAGCGGAAAGTTACGTAATGATCAGAGACAAGAAAATACGCCACACAGCGACACATATGACATTATATACGTATGTCGTGCAGCGAATGTTCGTGGAGAAATCTGTTGTGTGCATCGCATGTGTTAGGCAAACGTGGTGCAAGGAACAGAGAATACACACACACACACACACACACACACACACACACATTCACTCACGCACCCGCGCACACACACACAACTCACACACACTACCTAACTCATCTTCAATTCCTTCAAGTTCCTGCCAGCAGCTCAGCACCTCTGGAGCAAGTGAGTGTCCATATTTTGTTTATTTGTACATTGACCTGTTTCTACATTTTTATATTTTTTTCACAAATAAGTATTGTTTTTTACATATACACATATGAGATGGAAGAAAGTTCAGCTTTAGTATCAGTACCTAGCAAAAAGACTAGTGGAAATGTCGAGTTACTGAGAGCACTATCAAAGAGCTTATGATATTTCACGTGTATAATTTGAGTAAATAGTAATAAAACGTAACGAGCGAAAATATGTAAGTATTCGTGAGGCAGGGAAATTGAGTGTTTTTATCTCGCTTGCGGGTGAAGAAGAGTGCTCTATCTTTGTCGTCCATTTACTCCAAAATTATCGAACGTATCGATTTCCTGTAAGAACCATGATAAAGATCAGCGAATTCTACGTATGTACAGGACATAACTGTAATTTCTCTAATGAAAAGTTGTGGTTACGTAGGCGGTTATTGTGCGCGCATGACGAAAGTGTACCGCTGCCGCGAGTACCCTGTAGTTTTTTGCGATTTACTCGGAAACTATGAGGCGTATCAAAACAAAAAGGTATCAGGAGAAAGCTTATAAAATTCTGCATAAGATTATGTAATAAAAACATAAGGTGTGCGAGAAACCTTCTGCAGTATACCTCCCTGAACAAAAAAAATATATTTTTTATACAAAAATGGCTTTTAGTTTTTGGCTATTTCCTCGAAAACTACAAATCGCATCACAACCGGACATACCTCATTTGAAAGCCAATGAAATTCTCTATCAAAACTTATAATAACATTTTTCTGTATGATGGAAAACACTCGAACGACGATGTTGGGAAGTGAGATCGACGTTCCAAAATGTTTATTCATGGCGGCCTAGTGTACTTTCATTCGTATTTTTCTGATTTTTCTTTTGGCTTATCAGCTAGAACAACATCGGCGAATAAGATGATGTGAGTTTCAGGGCAACATTTTGAGGTTTGGGTGGCGAAAATGAAGCGAGAATAGGTGTAATTTGCGTACCGTGGGCTGCCAGTGGAGCGCGCGGGGGAGTAACATTGTGAGCCGTGAAACTTAATGATGGTTATGTAAGCATTATATAAATGATCACGAGTAATGTCTCTTAACCACCACAGTGACGATTTATTCATGTTACTAACATTTATGTTCAAGTCATGGATAACACTTCATAGCGATGGAGGAGAAAAAGAAGCTCATTCAACACTTTTATGTTAATTACAGTACTTTCCACACACTACCTACAGACATATGATTTTCTGCATTAGCGATAAAACGTGGATGATGGCAGAACAAGACTGGAAAGAATAGCAAAGGGTGGGGAGAGATGTCAGGAAGGGAAGTGATTTAACTTGTAAAACCAAACCGTATACTCACGAAACATGCACTGTCAGTTTTTATGTTTGTTTAGTGTGTAACTGACATTGTAATTAATGTTTCCTTGCAATCTCACCTTTAAGACTGCAAACGTTCTAAAATACTGTATTTCATAAAATACTTGCTGGCAACATCTGTCCAGTACAAATAATCCTGTGCGTCTGTGTCCGTAAAGACGAATCTTCATACACCAATGTCATACATTTCACAATAACGTTATTATCCCACCTGTTGCAAATTAATATTAACATTAGGGAATGTGTTCTTATCTCCGACCACATTTCCTTAATATTAGCCATTAAAACCATACCTGTCAACTCTCTCTCATACAGTGTTCCCAGATCAACAGGCTCGTATCATGCACGCTGAGAGGGACGAACTTCTGCTGTCGCCTGTTCATTGTTATTTGTGATGTTAGGGGGAGTATCTGTGCTCATGCTTGCAGTAAGTGGTGAGTATTCAGGTGGATTTTGCTGGAGTGAGCATCAGCCTATTGTCCCTGACCCATCTGTGAAGTGTTTTGATGTAGTCTTGTTGCAGTGTTAAGTCTGTGTCTGTGATGGGGTGTGTGAATGTCATGATAATGTCATCTGCATACAAGGCAGTGTTTGTTGGTGATTGGGGTATGAGAATATTATGCTTGTAAAGATTGAAAATAGTTGGGGAAAGAACTGAACCCTGTGGAATTCTGTCAGGGAAATTTTGTTTGTGATTAGTTCGGTACCATCAAAAGTACTAAGTATCGCCAAGTACACTTAGACGAAATTTTTCATGAGTTGCACTTAAGTCTGGGCAGAATACTTAAGTGATACCTACCAAAACACTTACTGGCCTTAAGTACACTTTGTAGACGACAAACTTAAGTACCCCCGATGAGGTTACTTAAGTGCTTCTCATTTTACTCAGTAAAGATGCCCGCACAACAAAAACGACGAGGGAGAATATGAAGGGCGATAAATTATAGAGAAACAGGAAAGAATCCTATTTTGGGCCTATGTGTGATGTTTCCAACGAATTACTATAAGAAAATAAGACCAAGATGAAATAATATTACAGTATAATGCTGGAGATGTTACGCCACAGACAAACTGCCTGTGCAAGATCACTAGCGGAGAAATGAAAGTATTTGCAATACTTTGTTACTTAGAAATTAGAAAGATGCAGCTGTTTAATGGTGATAATCCTTGACTTCTCTTTTCTCACATACAAACAATTTCTCTTAAACATCTTCCCATCAGACGTTTTCCGCCATTCAGCCATAACTTATCGGTCAAATATAACAAAGTTTGTGTTGTACGGTTGCAAATACTATGGCTGTTTTGCTGCTGAAAAAATGCAGAACACAATATGCCACACTAACCTAAGAATAATCTTTTGTGACATGATGGAAGCGATTCGCAAATAATGTTGAATAATCTTTTGTGACATGATGGAAGCGATTCGCAAATAATGTTGTCTCAACATTCAGCTGCAGCTCTGCTCCGTGGTGATGAGCTTTCATTACCAGTATTTTCATTCAGTAAATCAGTGGGTATGTACAAAATAACCGCGAAATGTTTTGTAAGCAAATTAAATGGAAAGCCGATCATAGCCTAACTAAATTTTGTCAAAAATTTAGCTGCAGCTGTGCCCCCATGGTAATAACTCTGTATCATAATCATTCAGCAAATTAGAATACACTTGTAGAATAACAGCAAAAAAGAAAGAAAATGTATTTTACGAGTACCGTCCATAACCTAACCTAACCAGTCTTTGACGGGGAAACGACCAGGCAAGGTCATGCAAACGATCCACAATTGTCCTAAAATTCAGTTATGTCTGTGCTCTACTGTAATCACTCTGCCTTATTACATGCAGTACATTAGAATACATGTACAAAATAGCTTGGAAACGTCGTGTAAGCATAAAGAGTGGGGAACCGATCAAAACCTAACCTAACCTATCAATGTTTTGATGGGAAAACGATCGACTCGTCAATGTAAGGTCGTGAAGGGATTCATATTGAATTTTGTCATCATATTCAGCACTTGTGTTGGCGCATGGTAACCATTCCTTATCATATGCATTCAGTCAAATAAAGTATATTTATAAAACACCAGTGAAACGTCTTAAACCCAGGGGAATCGTCTAATTTTTTGTCTGGGAAGCGATTACCCGTCCGACGGCGTCATTGTTAGGTGAAGCAAATGATTCCAAACGAAGTTTAACC
>JAGKTI010004063.1:0-27297 GCA_018397915.1 Birgus latro | reverse complement strand
TTCGCGTTAAGTGAAGTAGGGTCAATACTACCCTCCCCTGTGATGCGAAATGAGCTGACGCTTTTTCAACGGGAGCTGGCAACCCTGCTTGATAGGTTTGGCACCACAGGAGCAGGCTCAGTAATGTTTGGGCAGCCACAGGAGGAGGATTGTCTCTGTGTGTGATGCACCACGAGGGCATGTTTTGACTCAAATAACACAGTTATTTGGTTACCTACCACATTCTCATCATGCCTAAAGTAACCACAAGCAAGGACAAACGTGTGGAAGTGATTACTTTATACAAAGCTGGCCACAAACTCCCATTTATTGCAAATCAGATGGTGTTAGACTGAGGACAGTGCAGAGACTGGTGAAGCGGTTCAAGGACAGTGGGGAGGCCATTCCTCCCACTCCACTTCCCAAGCCTGGGAGACCTCGTAAGACAACCTTCAGGACCCGTCAGCTGATCTCAAGGCAAGTTAGCAAGGATCCAAGGCTAACAGCACGGGATTTAAAAGAAAAGAACCCACAGTTGCTGGCAGATGTGTCTGTCAGAAGTGTGCAGCAGCTGTTGCATGACGATCTGGGCTACAGGAGTTTTTGTGCTCGTAAAAAACCACTGCTAACTGCACTTCAGAAGAAAAAGAGAGTAAATTTTTGTAAGAAATATCTTGCCTGGAGTGAGGAGCAATGGAAAACTGTGCTTTGGAGTGATGAGTCAACATTTACTGTCACTGGTACCCCTTCATCACGAGTGTACCGCAAACCAGGCAGTGACCCCCTGGATCCTAAGTACACTTCCAAGTTTGTTAAATACCCAGCCTCACTCATGGCTTGGGGCTGCTTTACATATTATGGTGTTGGTAGGTTGGTAATTCTACCTGCAAATGAAAAAGTGAACCAGAACAATTATTTGGAGCTCTTATGTGATGTTTTAAGTGACTCTTTTGATAAAACCAAGGCAAGAGTATTTATGCAAGATTCTGCCCCTGCACATGTTGCAAAGTCAGTGAAACAGTGGCTAACAGACTGTGAGGTTCCCTTTATTCGAGATTGGCCCGGAAACAGCCCAGATATCAATCCCATTGAGAATTTATGGGCGCACATGAAGCGGCAGCTGCGTAGGACACATCATCTTTGCCTAAACTTGAGGCTGCAGCTATGGAGCAGTTTTAGTCCATCTGTTCTGCAAAACTACGCCATCAGTCTCCCCAGACGCCTTAAGAAGATAATAAAGGTGAAGGGGAATGCCAGTAAATACTAAATTCAATGGTGAGTGTTAATTTATTTGTTTCTCGTTGCTAACCACAAGAATGTTTTCTTTTTTTAAGATGGCGTCAACACTTTCCGCGCCTACTGTATAATGTGTATATATATGTGTGTGTGTGTGTGTGTGTGTGTGTGTGTGGGTGGGTGTGGGTGTGTGTGCACTGTATATTCAGTTTATTTATTTATTTATGGTACTGAAGCATGTGTGAGTTGATGGAAGTCTTGAGTGAATGATTCATTATCATTTTTGGTGTTTGATAGAAGTGTGTGTTATCCCCATAGTTATTTGGGAAGAAAGTGGAGAATAGTGTACATGACCCAAAGAAGAAAAATGAGTGCCATGAAGTTAATGAGAATAGGTACAAGAAATGGACAGAATAGAGATTTCATGAGTACTGCATAAAGTTGTATTAAATTCCACTTTATTACTGTATATGGTTATGATACTTTGGCATGGTGTAAGTTTGAAAGGTTCAGGATAAGAGTAGTGGAAGTAGAACTGTTAAGGAAAATATTTGTGTTACAGAGGGTGGATAGGATAAGAAACAAATGTTCATGAAAAGTGTGCAATAATAGTTACTGTTTGGATGGTATAAGAGAATGTAATAAGATGATTTGGTCATGTAGAGAGAATGGGTGTGAATACTGAAAGGAGGCATGAAAAGCCAGGAAAGAAATGACTGGATCTATCTGTCTATTGCCAGACGCCTTAATCCCGTAAGGGGTGGCCACAAACAAATCGGCTCCATGTCACCCTGTCCCCTGCCATTTCATTGCCCTACTCCCAGCTCACACCCCTCTCTCATATACCTCTCCACTCCATCTCTCCATCTCATCCTTGGCTTCCCCCTCCCTCCCCCCCCCCCCTCCACCTCACTCACATACACTTTCCTCATCAGTCTCTCATTCTCCATCCTCTCCATATGGCCAAACCATCTCAGTGTGTTTCTCTTAATGCTTCCTGTCACATCCACATCCACACCACAATGCTCCTTCACTTCCTCATTTGTCAGTCTGTCTCTCCATATGATTCCACATGCTCCTCTCAAGTAACTGATTTCCTCTGCTCTCACTCTTGACTTCTGTCCCTCCAACAAGGTCCAAGCTTCACTTCCATATGTTAGAGTTGGTATCACAATACTGTCATGTAACAACTTTTTTCACTTCCATGCTCACCTTCCTGTTTCTTATCACTGCTTTCAAGGAACCAACAACATTTCTTCCTGGTTGTACCCTTTCAAGCACTTCACCCTCTAAACTTCCATCCTTACTCATCACACTACCCAAGTACTTAAATGCATTCACATTTTCCATTTCCTCCTCATCCAACCTCACTGTACATTCGCTGACTTCACTTCTCTCGAAGACCATCACTTTACTTTTCCCTATATTCACCTTTAGATTCAGTTTCTTACACACTCTCCCAAACTCATCCACCAAGCCGTGCAGCTCCCCTTCGTCTTCACTTAACAACACAGTATCATCTGCAAACAACAGTACAGGGAGTTTCCAAACACTGCCCTCCCTCACTAGGGCTGGTCCAACATCCACTGCCCTGCCTTGTATCTTTTTTATTACCCCATCGATATACAGATTGATCAGCCATGGAGATGACACATCCCTGTTTCAATCCAACCTTCAAATAGAAAAATTCAATCAGTTCACCATCCACATGCACTGCAGCCTTAGCACCCTCATACATACACTCTTCACGGCCTTCAACAACTTCTGATCTACTCCAATCCACCGAGACTCTACCTTCCTCCCAGACCAATCTGCACATTTTCCATATTCATTCTACACTCTCTCCCCCATGCTTCAGCATTTCACCACACACTCCATCAATTCCTGGGGCTTTCCCCATTTTAACTTTCTTCATTGCTACCATAACTTCCATCCTACTGATTTCTTCCTCTCTTCTGAAATCCCTCCTTCTCCCAGCCATTCCGCATCCACTTATACTTGCATTACTTTCATTCTCTGTGTTCAACTATTCCTTAAAGTGTTCCTCCATTTGCTCACTTTTTCTCCCCTCTCCACTAGTAATCTACCAATTTTATCTTTCACTCCCCGGCTGATTTCTTTGGCACCCTGTCTAACTCTGTTTACCTCTTTCCAAAACATTTTCTTACATTCCCTCTACTTTACACTCAAGTTCCTTCCAAATTCCTCATCCACTCTCTTCTTACTCTCTCTTACTAATCTTTTCACCTCTCTCCTCCTCTCTACATATAACTCTCTCTTCCGTCTTTCAACCTCTTCCACACCCCTGTTTCTCATCCACTCACTATATGCTTTCTTCTTTTGTGCCTCTGCCTGTCTCACCTCATTCTACCAAGCTGTTCCCTGCACTCCCTTTCGTCTTCTCTTCACCCCACACACCACCTCACATGCTGCACAGATTTCTTCTTTGAATATCCTGCACACTCCTTCCACGTTCCCTATCTGCTCATAGTCCCCCATCTGCTCATAGTTGCGAAGCTCATAGGTCCCTACCCTGGAGTTCCCTTCTTTATTAAAATGACTGGATATGGTTAAATAAAGTGTGAGAAAGTTCAGTATAGAAGTTGAGGAAGCAAAAGAAATGAACAAGGATCAAATTGGGTGGATGCAGTATGTACAGAGATGGACATAACAGGTGTTGTACTCCATTTTAAAACTTGGCATTCAGCAGAATGACTTTGACTAACAGCTAGTTGCAAAGTGCATCTAAGAAGAAGAAGAACAAAATGTATGGATAGTAAGGTGGATAGATATGGTAAATGTGTTGAAAAGACAGGAAAGTACTAAAGTTAATAAGACTATGGAATTGGCAAGGGAGTGAGATGAAGTGTGTATGGAGGAGCACATGACAACGATTTGGTATCCCCTTATTAACTTGGTAGTCAGCAGACTGACTCTGTCTCGCAGGCCTATGTGAAGTGCATCTGTAAATGTAAAAAAAAAAAAGTGCAGATGGTTAGATTTATAAAATAGAGCTGGGAATCTAAAGACATGAATGATGTGTGAATAACTGTCTGGAACATTTTACCAGTCATGCTGCTGACAGGTCTCCCATTTTTATAGTTTCTCTCCCTGTTTGTGTATCTTAAATCATTTCCTCTTTAGGTAAAAAAAATGGTGGGGGGTGTCAGGATGATGATGTATTTATGCAAACTGTGTCCATATTAGAGATAGGAATGACATCCATCCATCATTCAGTGGTGTACTGTACCCAAAATCAGTGCAAGGGGCCCATGGCATTAGTCATATTAGGGAAGGGTTGCAGTCACTTGTGACTAAATTGCTTGGCGTGACTACTAAACTCTAATCATCCTCCAGACTCAAATTCTTACGAGCCATATCCAGTTGGAATGACTTAACCTACTATACCATCAGGCATCCATTTATTGGTTGTTTGGTTACCACCCATTGTAGTAATAGATTTTATGGTATACAGGAAACCATTTGGCTTGTCACTCTGTGTAGAGTCACTCGTAAGTATCATTAGATATAGTGAGTAGATGAAGGATTGTCTTTAAGTGGCTGGTCACCCTTGCCCCTTACTTGGACATAATAGCCTAGTTGCAGGCCTCTGCACACCTTATTTTAGAGGCAGAAAAGGATTGGATGATGAATGGATTGATGGATGCTGTTTATATCGTATTTCACCATGTCACAGAAACCATCACAAGTAAAGTGCGTTTTGTGAGCGTGTGTTGAGTGAGGGAGCATTTGTACATACACCTATCATCATAATTTCATCTTGGTGTAAACTTTCAACATTTCTGGTGAGGTAGTTGAACAGTAACAGAAGAATAATTGAGCAAAAATATTTAGTTTCACATTTTCTCTCTCATGTTTTATCTCTGGATGTGCATATAGAGAGGTGCTGTTGCATTTATCAGATGTTCATGACTTGCCGTGTCAACAGACTGCATCAGTAAATGCTTGGCTATTGATTGAATGATAAAATCCAGAAATGGGGTGATTACCCTTGCTGATTTCACCCCCTAAACATAGACAAAATGTACATGTAAAATGTAATATCCGATATTAAATGTTAGAATTCATGCAGACAAATATAATGTTGCAACATGAAATCTTTTTAATTTGATTTCATAGTAGAGGATGTCAATTGAAGCCCTCGGTACATTCCCGCAGAAAGCTGGGATTCCTAGGGGTTTCTTTGGTCTCATGAGCGAATATATAGCAAAAAACAAAATTTATTGAATGTATCTACTACCTTCTGAAAGAATCTCTTCTCAATCTCACATAGCAGAAAAGTTACTAGCCTCCCAGAACCATTGCAGTCAGGCCTTGTCGTGTCGGGCCACTCATTTCTCAGCTGAACATAACATCATTTGCTCGCTGTGCTGGCTTACTCGGAATCATCATCACCATCAACAACAGCCAGATCCTTTTTCCTGTCTTGAGGTGGAGTGAGGTTGGATTTAAAAACAGGGATACAGAAAGGATAAAAGTGAAAAAAATATCAACAACATGCCCAGAACAATGGCCACTAAATCCTTCACAAGCCATTCAAGTACTGTACCAGAAATCCTGTCTCCACCTCACATGCTTAATTACTGTCATGTACAGACAGTTTGATGGGCAGGGGCACTACCTAAATGAGGATATCAGAAAGAGAAATTTGTCTAAGAGGGCACTTTGTAACCAGAAGGTCATAATGGGACAGTGGTTCAATTCCCTTTGAACCATATCTGTGCATACCCCAGAGTGTAACCATTTGTACATATTTTTTCTTTCCAGATTCACATAACATACAAGAGAATATCAGGAACTGTTAAGGAAAGAGTGTTTTCATGTTGGCTTAAGAGACTCTAACACTTCTTCCTTAGTTAATTTTTGTGTATGGAATCCTGATACTGTACCAGAATTTTCATACATGGTCATTATAGAACTATTGTTTAAAAGATATAATAAATAAAATCCAAGGGAATAGTAAGGTATATTATGCAAAACTAATTGCTGAGGTAGAAGTGATTGGGAGCCTTTTTGCACACTAATATGATGATGTATCATTTTATTCTTGTTTTCTTCAGGTGATTTTATTCACTTTATGATATCAAGTTGGTTTATTAAGTTAGCATGCAGTAACCCCTTCAGTACAGGAGCTTTTTCCGAGCCAAGTGAAATAATATGGAGGTAGCAAGGGTAAAGCAAACTATTATGTCAATATGGTGAAGGGATTTAAGATCACAGTAAAGCAGTCCTTTGCAGTTTGTGGTAATTTAGAGTTTCTCATGTCCTATCTGTAGTTTTTAGAAATGAGAGCTGGACAGTTGTTGTAGATGTTCCCCCTCCCCCCCTCCCTTCCTTCCACTTCGCATATATTCCCTCCATCACTCCCTTCCTCTCACCTGGCACATGCTTATCACCTCTTTTATACATATTCTGTATATATATATATATATATATATATATATATATATATATATATATTACAGTAAAAGTCCGTTAATCCAAATGACAGTGGACCGAGAATCATTCGGATTATCAGATTTTTCGGATTTTTGGGTGGGACCCCTAAGACACTTAATTTCATGTTTAAACTGAAATGTTACCAAATGGATCACTTTTAATTCATTCATAATACAATGTGGCACATATTAACACTACGTATTACACAATTTTTTTTTTTACTTAACCCGCCTAGTTCCACCAATGTTCGATGCACGTCGCTACTTTTTTCCGCGGACAGACCCACCGACGTGCATCGTACGTCAGTCAGTTGCAAGGCCCGTTGTTTGCACATTTTTCAAGATTCGTGGGTGATTTTTGGTAGGCATATGTGGGAGACCTTCTACTACTTGCTGTCAAGCTGGGATACTGCCTGCCCCACCTGATCCCCCCTCCCCCCACACTCGGCAATTCACCTGTTAGCAGTAACCTGGCCAGTAAAGATGTGTTGCCCCACGGTCTCTTCAGTGACGAAATTCACGGTGAAAGTGATTCCTAAGGTGGAGGACAAAGAAGCTAGAGGGAGAAACAAACAGAAGTGATGAGGTGGTAATGTCGTAAAGGAAGGTGCCATATGCTGGGATTTTGGGTGAGTGAACAGTGCTTTTATCGCCAATATTATTCAGTGAAAACCAATATAGACTTGTACTTCACATAAATTCTTACCAAATAAATAAATAAATAAATACGTAATTTAAAGTGGCTTAAATTAGTTAACCCTTCCATAGTTCGTATTCTTTAGCCAGGTAACCTAGAAAGAAGGAAAACATAAGGCTGACTGACACCTGGATCAGCTCAGGAGGGTGATATCTCTATGAATTTTCGATGTTTCTCACCAAAAGCGGAGGTTTGCGCCCCCCCCCAAAAAAAGTTGAAAATCGGTTGGGTTCTGAGGGTGTCTTGGGTAAAATATCGGTCGGCACTGAACGGGTTAATGATGTACCCTTTACTTTCCGGACGACCACTATCCGGTTACACTACTGTTCGGACATCATAGACTGATGTTCAAAACCCCAAAATGCCCAAAAGTTGCAAAAAAATGAAAAAATCCGATTTTTTAAAAACCCGTAAGTTTGAATTTGCCACGCAGCGCCGAACAGCTGTGTTTACATTGCATTCTCACGGTCGTCTCCCCCTCCTGCCACTCCGACAGTTGTCTCTGAACTGCCGTGAGTTTTTGTTAAACAATCATAATTCACAGTGCTAAGGATTAAGTGCAGTTCAACACTGGATTACTGTACATGCTTCAAGAGCATTTTCACCACTGTCAGAGCTTTAGGGGTAGGGTAAACAACCACCACGGACATGTAAGTACAGTACACTGTCAACTGCCAAATATTTTCCATAATCACTTCTAAATCCTCATTCTCTGGTTACATTTTATTTACTTCATGCTTTGTGTCCCATATTTGAGTGCATAGGCTGTGAAAAAGGTGATTTTCTCAGTGACTGTCATGTCTCTTACATACATTCACTGTCTAGTCAACTGGTGAACATCTCTGGCATTCTCACCTGTAAACCATCATTTTCTGGTAACAATTTATTTATTTCATGCTTTGTATTCCATATTTTAGTGCTTAAGATGTGAGAAAGGGTGATTTTCTTAGTGACTGCCATGTCTCTTACATACGTTCACTATCTAGTCAACTGGTGAACACCTCTGCCTTACTTATCTCAAAATCATCATTTTTTGGTTAAAATTCAATTAATTCATGCTTTGTGTCCATTATTTATGTGAATGGGACCTTAAATAAGTGCTATGCATGTCCGGTAGGGAGGTAGGTATGTGGTTTTCTGATTTAGGTTAGGTTAGGTTAGGGTCATGAATGACTGCTGGAGCTTCAGGGCCACTATCCGGACAAGACCACTTTCCGGTCATGCCTTTGGCTCTGTTAATGGATAGTGGAGGGATTACTGTATTACTAAAAAAACGAACTGTAATTGGTAAATTAAAAGATGTTATGGGTTGTTTTACTCACCAGTAATGCGTAGTGTTGAAAACAATAGTTGTAGGCAGGTAAATCCAATTAGAGAGAGTAAGTCTGTTCGTTTTGTTTTGTTTTTGAAGGCTCCAACATGCTTGCATGCGTCGGCCTTGGTCACCTAATGGCGGCTCTCCACGCTGCTCGATCCCTGGCAGCCTCCCTGTTCAGTCCCTTAACCCTTAAGTCACACTTAATGACCTCGTCCCATGTCTTTCTTGGTCTACCCCTCCCAACCCCTCCCCCAGTATTAACACTTCTCGCCTTCTGCACCCAATTATCATCCACCATCCTCTCCACGTGTCCAAACCACCTCAGCCTACCTCTCCTCATCACAACACCAATACACTCCAGTCCCATCCTACCTCTCAACTCTTCCATTGTAAACCCAGCCCCCCGAGGCCTTGCACACAGGGATGCACTGCACATCCACCTAATCATTGTCAACTCTGTACGTTTAAGCCTGCGAATATCCTCTTCCTTTACTGCCCAGGTCTCACTACCATACAGCATCACACTCCTAACACATGCTGCATACAAAGACCCTTTAGCACGTAAGGAGAGTCCTCTCGATGTCAGGAGAGGCAACAGCTCCCTGAACTTCTTCCAACCACTTCTCACCCTAGCAACCGAGCTAGCTCCAGCTCCATCTCTGGCACATAACATGTCTCCCAAATAACAAAACTCTTCCACACACTCAAGAGACTCACCAGCAAGTTCAGTACTTTCATGCCTAACAATCTCCACCTGCTCTCCCTGACACGCCGCACACATAAAATCAGCATTATCTCGCAGTCTACCTCTAATACCACTACATCTCTTGTGCACCCATTTATCACCAACACTGCACAAGATGGAATTACTTCCCACACCTTTGTGGCAAACTGCACATGGCCACTCTCCCTCTCCTCTGATTGTACTGCCACCAACCCTAGATATCATCACTTTTGTTTTATCTGCATTTACCCTTAAGCCCTTGTGCCCCATACCATCTCTCCATTTCTTAACTCTTTCCTCCACCTCCTTTTCATTCTTTGCAATCAACACCAAATCATCAGCATACAACATCTCGCATGGGAGTCCATCACTGAAGTCATGTGATAGGGCTTCAAGTACCATGATAAACAACAAGGGACTCAAAACTGACCCCTGATGCACACCAACATTCACTGAAAACTCATCACTCAAAACTCCATTCACTCTTACCTGGGTGCAAGCACGCACGTACATAGCCATAACCATCCTAACCAGCCACTCTTCCAACCCTAGCTTTCTCATTGCCCACTTCACCACCTCTCTGGGGACTCTGTCAAAGGCCATTTCCAAATCAACAAAAACAAAATACAATTCCCTTTTTTTCCAATATATTTTTCCTGAAGCTGTCAAATAATGAATATGGCATCAGTGGTCCCCCTGCCTGGCATAAACCCAAACTGCATCTCAGCAGTATTCACTCTTTCTCTAATCATACCTTCTAGAACTTTCTCCATTACTTTCATTATCTGATCAGAGAGCTTTATATCTCTGTAATTTCCCCTTCCCAGGGCATCACCCTTCCCTTTGTAAACATTTACAATTACACTCTTCTGCCAATCATCTGGGACAACACACTCATATATAATCGTATTTATCAGGTCAGTGACTAACCTCACCCCAGTATCTCCTGAGGCCTTCAACATTTCAGCAGTCAACCCAGACACACCTGCCGCCTTCCCCATCTGCATCCTACCTATTGCTTCACTCACAATAGCAGTGCCAATCAAAGGCCAAGGGCCAAACACTGGATCTGCTGGCTCCAAACCTTCCCTGTCCCAGCCAAACTCCTCATTCAGCAACCAGCTATAATGCTCTCTCCATGCATCTTTAATATCCCCACTGTTCACCACTACCCTTCCTTTATCATTCTTCATACATTGCTCACCTACAGTGTCCCGATTATCCCTCTTCATCTGATTTGCCACCCTAAAAATCGTATATTTCCTTTCTCCATGATTTAGATTATCAAGTAAAAGTCTCTGTAACTCAGACTTCTCCCTGTATACCTCTCTTATAGCCCTACGCTTGGCAGCCAAGTACTCCTCCCTGTTACCACCCTTCTTCCATTTCCGGAAAAGCCTTCATTTCTCCTTAACTGCGGCTTCTACACCCTCATCCCACCACCAAGTTACTTTATGTCTTGGTGGGCCTCTTGTCCAACTGTATATTGCATTGGTAACTCTCAAGAGGTTTTTCTTAAGGGCTCTATACTGTTCATTACCACCTCTATCTACGGCTCCCTGTCCAGCCACCTCATCTCACTATAAAAGGCATCCCTTACTGATTGGTTTCCCAGCTTCCATATTTTCTTCCTAGGTACATATGACCTCCTTCTTATCACTCGTTCTTTAAGCACCATGTCACAGATCAATAGTTTGTGCTGCTGCACACACTCCTTGCTTCCTATAACTTTAACATCCCTCACTAACAGTAGCAGCCGTGGCTCAGTGGGTTAGAGCGCTCCGTTCTGGCCGTAGGGTCGGAGGATCGAATCCACCCTAGGGTCATTGGTAGACATCAGGAAGGGCATCCGGTCATAAAATGCTACACGCTCCAGTTCAAAAAGACCGACGCATGCAAGCATGTTGCAGCCTTCAAAAACGAAATGAAACGAAACTAACCTCCTACCAACCCTCCTGACCAGAAAATAATCTATCTGACTGCTATTTCTCCTGGACTCGTATGTTATCAAACGACTCATTCTTTTTCTAAAATGTGTGTTTTACACAATCATGGCCATAGCCTCCCCAAACTCGAGTATTCTTTCCCCTTCCGCATTCCCCAAACCATATGCACATCCCCATGGACTCCTTCATAACCTTGAGCTGCTTCACCCATATGACCATTTAAATCCCCTCCCAGAACCACTACCTCATCATCCCCCATACCACCTACTACACGTATTAAATCATCCCAAAATCTATCCTTCTCTGCATCATCCAATCCTGCCTGTGGAGCATATGCCGATATAATTGGAATCATTTTCCTACCAATCAAAATTTTCACTACTAATATCCTATCACTTACTCTCATAACATTCATAACATATTCCACCCATTTCTCTGCAACCAACACACCCACACCCCCATATCTGTCAGTTCCCCCCTGCCAAAACGGCTTATAGTAGCAATCCTTCCCAACAATCTTTTTGGCTGATCCACTCCTGTACCGGACTTCCTGCAAACATGCCACATCCACCCACCTCCTACTGAATGCCTCAGCAACTTCCCCTGCTCTTCCCCTCAAACTTCCCACAGTCCACGAACCCACTCTAAACCCCCTGGGTGATTTACTGTCCTCAGGCTTGCTTTGATTCTTATATTTGTAAGTCATAGTCAGTAAGATAAAAGTTGGGGTAAACATTCCAAAGGCCTGACCCATTGCACAGACCCAGGTCCAGGCAATGGATCTGGGACCCCTAGCCCACCAGCTTACCAGTGGCTGTGGTAGTGGCCTTGGGGCACCCTGCCGGGACACCCTCCAAGCACGCCTTGGCACTGCAACTGCCCCGCCATTATACACCCACTGATAGGGCAGCCTCCTGGGGCGCTACTCCCAGGTTCGGGCCCCGCTCTATTGGGCGGAAGCTGCAGCCTGGGAACCACAGTGCCCTGTATCCTCTAGCACAGGTTCGAGCCCCATCTCGCCCCGGACCCATGATCTATGCCGGCAGAACCCCTGTCACGCATCCCACAAAAGTCCGCCACTAGGTAACAGGGGCAAAGTTTTCTGGCTGCATGTCCTTGCTGGCGTCAATCCCTGTAATGTTGTGGGATACGTTGTGTGATACGTAAAGTGCGTGTGGTGTAGTGCATAAGATAGTTAGAGGAAATGTTTGGGAGAGTATGCTGGTCCACTCTCCATGTTACTGTCACACTGAAAAGGTCAGGAAAGGGGGATGGTTAGGTAGCTAGTGAAGCAGGAGCTCCAGCTCCGTATCACCAGCATTCCCATTCCCCTCGGGAGTACTACCCCGTTTGGCCCATGCTACAGATATATGTTTGTATGTATGTATATACAGTATATACTAAAAAGGGTCCAAGTCTGGCTGTTGGATCTCCCCATCAAACATTTCTATATGTGGGTTTTTCCACAGTTCCCCTAGTTTTTGCTTTCTTTTTTGTGTTCCCCTTTTCTTGCTTCTGAATATCGCCCATTTCATTTATTTATTGTAAAATATGGTGAGGATGTTGTTGGAGATGATGATGATTTTGTTAAAGTTAACATTTCAGTATGTGAATTTAGTTTTTCCTTTTAGTTGGTTGGATACTCTTCATAGTTCTCCAAGTTATTGCTTTCTTTTTCCTGTTTTCCCTTTTCTTGCTTCAGAATCTTGTCCATTTCATTTATTTAGTGAGAAATGTGATTAGGATGTTGTTGGTGATGATGATGACTTTGTTACAGTTAGAATAATGATATACTGTATATCTATCAGAAGAACATGTATGTTATTGTGCTACCCCAGTCAATATGATTGGGGCAGACTTAGCAACTGCAGGCAAGCAATCATCAGCACAGGGGCCCTCCTGTGCAGCGAACTGATATTTCCATGCAGCTGATGGTCCCTTGCCACAGAGAGGCACAGGGATTAGTGTGGTGGTTCAGTTTTTGGGTGGACACCGCATTTGCATCTCCACCTATTTAACAGAGACACTATAGTGGGCTCCACATCATGTTATCTGACTGAATGGTTACCACCCAGCATTGTAAATAGTTTTTCGAGCTACAGGAAACCATTTGGCTTGACTTAGTGTTGAGCCACCTGCAGTGACAAGAAGAGTAGTAAATAGTAACAGGTAGGATGGAAGAAATAGGAAGAGAGGAGGAAAGACACAAAAGAACAGTAGACCTGAAGGAAGAATTTGGCAGCAATGTATCAAGTGAGTGAATTATAGGTACTCCCACCTACCACCTAGGAATTGTATGTAATTATTCAACATAGGCCTTGTTTCTTGTTCGTTCTCGTGCTTTCTCTTGCCTTGTCTACCTTACCCCATCCTTAGGTGTGAAAAAAGGTCAGGATGCTGATGATATTTTGTGATGAAGTTTGTGACTCTGTGGTTTTAGTGACTTACCTTGTTTTCTGGACCCTACCTCATCCCATCCTTAGGTGAGATATATAAGGTCAGGATAACAATGATGTTATTCTTTGATGAAGTGTGTACCATATCAGTACTTCACTCTAATGATCTTGTTTGCCCTTCTTACAGGCAATCCAGTTTTATGAGAACACAGAAGCAGAGTACAAGATGTGGAACAAGATCGAGTTCTTCTGTTAGGATGAGTTGCAGAATTTTCTGTAACTTCAAACAGGACTTCCCACCCCTTTACTAGTGATCTCCCTAAATAATCTTCCTTTAACTCCTTCATTACCAGATGTCTCTCCTTAAGCCAGATAACACTGTCTGGTGTTACCAAGAATAAAATGGAAAGTATGTCCCAGTACCGAAGGAGTTAAGAATTCCTGTGTCACATCCTTCACAGTGTCCTGAAACTTACATGAATTTTGTAGTCACTGCTCACGGAATCTTTGGTTACCCACCATCATCTCTCAGATTTTCCAAATTGGCAGTCTCAAAAATCCTGTGCCATTGCTCATTGCTTTCATAATCTGTCATCACTCTGAACATTCTCACTATGCTAGCCATGTTGTTTCAAGCTTCCATCCACAAAATGCATTTAGTTTCAAAAAGTATAAAATCACAGAATATCTCATTGCCTGCAAGATCTCTTATTCCACTCAGAACCATCCAATAACATCAAAATATTTCATCCTTTATTGTCATTCATCGCAAAATTTACTGATCTCCATAGAATATGCAGTCACTACTTCTGACCCCATATTGACCTTACAAAACAATGTTTCCATGTGTCTTAGTGCAGATAGTTGCTTCAGTTTTTGCATTCTTCTATACAGTTGCACATTGTGTTTGCAAACTAAACTGAGTTCATAGAAGCTAGTCACATGCTGGCATCGTCCATACTTTTCTCAGAGAATTATTTAAAAGGTAAGAAGAAAACTAAGACTCTACTGTACTGTATGTTGTACAATACAGTACAGTACAGTAAAAAGTTTAATTTAAAAATTAGTAAGGAATTATTATGCTGCCCATTTCATGTTCTGTTCAGTATATAATTATCCACAGAGGTCTGAAGACTTTTTAACTTATTCGGTACCAGTTATATAAAATAAGCTAGAAGTAACAAAAATGAGTTCTGAATGACATCATATTGAAAATAGTACTGTTAACAGAGGTTGATCTGAAACCTTTTAGTGTGAGAGCTCTCTCATATCCTCTATAAAATTTTGTAGTGGCAGAATTGAGTTATCAGAGGTTGCATTGTACTGAGATAGTTAATCTGTGGCAGACTTATTAATATGGCATATCAGTTCTATGAGGAAAGATTATGGGCACAAGAGAACCATACAGACAAAAGCGTTTCTTGATAGCTAGAGTGAAGAAGATGAAATGAGACGTATGTGTGGGCAGTGTAGAGTGATCTGTGTTTTAACTATGAGAAGCATGACAGTTAGAGTGATCTGTGTTTTAACTATGAGAAGCATGACAGTTTTTTATTGGCATGGGAATTCTGTGGTACAGGTATTTAAGGGTATTTCTAGCAACATACAAGTGGAATTTTTTAAATGTTTATTTGTTTGTATTTAATTTTATCAGTGTTTCTATAACTTTTATTTAATTATATTTGGATACAGTATTCAGGCATTCAGATGTGCCACCTGACTTTGGTCAGACACTTGTTACTTTTGTTCCCTGACACTTGGAAGAATATAGAATGCATATAACTGTAGAACATTTGGGATATCACATATTTTTTAACAGTAGTGAAATGTAACATACTTTTGTACATTGTAATATTTTTAGACATATAATTGCATTTTTAAAGTAAATGAGGAGTGATTGGCAATAAAAAATAAAGATAATCAGGAAAATGAACACACATAATAATGGTAGTGACAATAATAGGCATAATTTTACTGTGCATAGCTAGTATTAACCCTTGCTGAGCTGCAGACCTCATATGAGGCACAACGAAGGTCTGCATAGGCCATGCTGCGAGCCTTGTATGAGGTACTAGTTACATTGGTTATAAAACAATAACTCAGGGGAGGTAAACTACCTTACAAGTAATCAGCATGGCAGGGGTTAAGAATGCAGTACAGTAGTGGAACAGTTGTGATGTCCTGACTTGGGTCTAAAATTCTGTGCATATTTTAATGTCAGTCATGATGTTGGTGCTTAACCCCTGGAGGACAAGAGAACATTTCTAAACTCTATAAAGTTGTCAGACAGCATAGTAGCATTGGTTAGAATTCCCCAGTGCAAATGACAGCCTTGACATACACAACATAGCAGAGACTGGGTTCCATTGGCAGAATGAGAAGGGGATGGAGGAAATTTAGGAAACTGTTGCCTTTCCTCACCAGGAAGCGGGTCTCTGTGCCAAGAGTACAAAATGTTTCTGAGAAGTGTTATACTGTAAGACGGAGACAACCTGTAAGAAAAGAGGTTACATCTGTTTAGAAAGTAGAGAAATGAGAATGTTGAGATGGCTGAGTATGGACTCACTGACTGTCAGGACTGAGAATACTGTACAGTACTTTGATGAAATTTGGCATAAGAAGTATCAGCAAGGTACTGCAAGCTAGAAGGTTGACATGCATTGGACATGTTTTGAGGAAGAAGGAGAATGATTAGCTGTGGAGGTTCACAAGCATAAATGTGGAGAATGAGGTCCCAGAGGCTGACCAAAAAAGATATGAGATGAAGTCCTGCTTAAAGACCTCTGGGCTAAGGAACAAAGTTGGGAAATGGTTCAAGATAATGATACACAGAGAGCTGCCTTTGGATGGAAGGATGTACATTTGTCAGCTTGGTCAGTGGCTTCTAAACATGAACAAAATGCCATCAAGGGAAGTAGGCCCGTCCTATACCTTTATATGTACTGGACTTTGGTAGCCTAGCCTCAGGCCTACACCTTGAAGGGGGTAATTGAGGATTAGTTTGTACACTTTCTTATATTTTTACCATTCTCTAAGATCATGAAAGAGTTAAACACAGTCTACCAGCCCTCTCAACATGGTAAAGCTCAGTTGCAGTTTTATATTTTCACCTCTTCTAGACAATTTTATTTGTTTAAGTAGTGGCCTTTTATCATCCAAATGATGAAAAGGACATTGATAATGAGAATAACAAGAAAATTATGGAGGCAACATATTGATTATCATCATCCTAACCCACCAGTAAGTGGATAGGATAGGGGAAAGGACTGCTAACAATATTCTCCATCATGTCATAAAAGGCATCTAAATAGTGAAGATTGTAGAGTTGCAGTCCCTTTACTCTAAACCTTTACCAAATGATGACATCTTTCCTAATTTGCTTGTGCTACCCCTGGATATTTTTTATTCATCCGTTGAAAATGGGTTAACCATGTATAAAATAGATTAACAAAGACTACTTCTGACCCATTCAGTTTGAAAAGTCTTCCCCAACCTGAATAATAATTCCATCATCCAATCCTATGTCGCCCCATGAGGAGCATGACCTAAAAGTATAGTAGCAAGAGTAAATTGTGAAAGTTGTCATTAGAGTGATGAGGTTAAACAATTATCTGCTCAAGTGAAGATAAAGAAGCCTTCCCCATGTATATTTAACCCCTGGAATCTGGTGGTATATTTTTTATTGGTTTATTCATGCTACCAGCAGTTATTTTCTTCAGTTGATGAATGACGTCTAGCTGTCAAGGGATTAATGAAGATTAATCCCTCCAGTTCAAGGAGTCTCATTTTCATTTATATTCTCCTTTAAAATATGGATACCTTATATTTGTTTCAACATGATGATGTATTTTGTACTATATTTTACCATCCCTGCCCATTTTAATCCTGTCTGGAGAGGCTTTTCAAACTGTAGGAGTTAATCTTCATTAACCTCTTCATTAAAAGGAGGCTTTCCTAGGATAAACAAAATTATGAGTATATTTTATCTGGTAGAAACAAGAATAAACCAGTAAAGTACATTGTCTGATTCCAGAGGTGATGTTCGTGGTGTAGGAGCTATTGGAACACCGTTATGTTTGGCATTGTTGGTGGGAGATGAATATTATGGTGATGATGATGTTAGGTGTGGGAAGGAGGTTGAAGAATATGTGGCTGAGTGGAAAGGAATTTGAACCAAACTCCATTCACTTTTTTTTCCCCCAACCTCCTCACATCTGCCACAATGCCTCTGCCATGTAAGAATTTTGAAATCTTTAAAGATTACTTAGGGGATTTATGAATCAATTTTTGGCCACTTATCATAGTTTTTATACCTTTAGCATCACTTTGGAGGTGTAAGCTAAAATGAGTTCTTTGTGGATTTATGAACCACTGTGCTGGACACTTCATATTTTTCCAGTTTTTAAACTCCTTTTCTCATTCTGAATCATACCCACCACACTTATTAGTGACAAATAGGGTTATGATGATGATGAGGAGGAGGGTAACAACTTGTAATGTTACATTTTACTTGAATTGGCAGTACTTACTTCCTAATCATGCTCAATATAACCCAACCTAACAGTTAAATTATCCCTTGTATTGTACAATATAGTAATAACCAAGAAGGATCACTCAGTGGCTGCAACACCTGCACCCAACAACTGGTCTAAGGACCAAATATTTTACTTTGCCCTGTGACCTTGACCCTTGACAGATAACTCAAAATGAAAACTGTTCCTTCTTGCCCAGCCTGTAACTCTTCCACCAGCTTTGGTTCAAATTGGATCAAAATTGTTTGACTGCCCATTGACCCTGACATTTAACCACTCCCTGTGACCTTGATCTTTGACTGATTGTTCTTAAAATTGAATCTCCTTATTCTTGTTTTAACCTGAACCCTTCTGCAAAGTTTAGTCTACATAGGATACAAACTGTTTAAGTTGATCTTGCTATATAGCCTTGACCTTTGATTTAATGTTTTCAAAAGCAATAGATCACCCTTATGGGTGATCCTCAAGTCATGCACCAAGGTTTATCCAAATCAGTTCAAAATTGTTAGTTATTTGTTCACACACAGACACACCGGGATGAAATTTGACCTTTCCTTGTGCCCTTGACCCTTGATTGACCTCTTAAAATTGAATCCCATCATTGTTGCCTGGTCTGGTCTGTAACATTTCTACCAAGTTTGGTTTAGATCAGATCAAAACTGCATTGACGTTGCCCTGTGACCTTGGCTTTTGACCTATCCCTGTGACCTTCAGCTTTAATTCATTGTTCTTTAAATGGAGTTCTTTTTTTCTTGCTTTATCCTCAGTCCTATTACCAAGTTTCATCAAAAATTGGGGAAAAAAAAATCTAAGTTGACCTTGCCTGGTGGCCTTGACCTTTGATCTGTTATTTGAAAAAAGAGAAAGGCAACTCTTTGGGTGACCCACAAGATTTCCACCAAGTTTGGTAATGTATGACATACTTTGTTAATACTCACATAAATGGGTTGAATTTTTACCATGACCTTTGACTAACTGTTGTCAAAACTGAATCACATCTTTTCTTCCGTACCGTCAACCCATCCCCAGAGTTTGTTCTCAGTTGGATAAAGTCTGTTTAAATTCATTTTTATTTGGTGAACATCTGACCCAGTCTGTGACCTTGACCTTTGACTTTTTCTTTAAAAATGGGTTTCCTCTTCCTCCTGTTTGGTTAAAATTGGATAAAAACTTGGAGTTACCTTGTACACACACACACACACACACACACACACACAGGCGCAGTGGTAGCGTTCTCGCTTGCCATCTGGTAGACGGGAGTTCGCGCCTCGCTTAGGTTGCGAAAAGTTTCTCTGAGGAAGTGGGTGGTTACTGCCCCCCTTGAGCAAGGGGATGGGTGTGTGCGTGTGTGAAGGTCACAGCCTTGCCCATAGATCGGACTATATGAGCTCTCAGCTCCCTTCTGGGAGGGTAAAACTGAAGATCACTACCATCAAGTGATCCTGACCGACCCGGTGAGTTACACACACACACACACACACACACAGTGTGGATGTAATGAGGTGCCTTCAAAGCTAGTATTCTGGTAGATGGCACCACCATTTCGACAAACACATTCCCCTCACTGTTTAAAAAGCATATTTTTCTTTGTTAAATATCTACACTGTTGTGTGAAACTGTGAATCATAGTTATGTCATATACCGTAATATAAATAATACATATAGAACACGTATATATAACGCTGCGTGAATTGTTTATATTTATCATAAACGAAAATTAAAATATCATTGATGGCATGTGATGGCAGCCCGCCCTGATGGTGGTCCCATGTTATTTCATTTCTGCTACAAGTTAGGTTCTTAATACATAGTTTGTTCAGACTGTAAATTATGCCTAGTGGGTATCTTGACTCATTCAGTCTCTATGTGGGCAGAAATTTATTGTTGAGTAAATACTGGGACTCAACATTTTGCTCACTCCCTTCACGCATGCGCACCACGAGATAGTCCCGTGTTTAAGTTTTTTCATGAGAGATGTGTTTACAAAACAAACGCACGAGGACTAATGCTAAAAAATAATACAATTTAGACTTATGTGTTGTCTGGTTAGGTTAGATGAAGCAAGGTACTGTAATTACTTTGGAGGATCTGAGGGGCAACACAGGACTCTTGTGGTGCGCAAGCGTGAAGGGAGTGAGGAAAATGTTGAGTCCCAGTATTTACTCAACATTAAATTTCTGCCCATGTAGAGACTGAACGAGTCAAAATACCCACTAGGCATAATTTATAGTTTGAACAAACTGTGCATCAAGAACATGCACTAAATGTAGCAGAAATGAAATAATATAGGACCACTGAAATGGCAGGTTGCCATCAGTGATATTTTAATCTCCATTTATGATAAATATAAACAATTCACGCTACATTATATATGTGTTCTATTTGTATTACAGTAAGACCTCACTATAACAGACTAATTGGGGCTCAGGTCAGTCCGAAATATGTGAAATTCCGATAAAAGCAACATCCGGACTTACCCCTGCTAATTTGGACTTTTTCCGATATATCAGACTTTAGTCCGGATTGCATCAGTGGTTTTCACCACCATTGCAGTATTGTACTGTGTTATACCTTCACTACTTTAATCATATGGTATAATAATACTGTACTGTGCACTGAAAAACATGTCTTTTACTTGTCTTATTGTGGTGAACATAGCTGAAGTTGTCAGGCAGTCCGGACTGCTTTCTGGCTTTATCGGACTTTTTCCGATATATAGGAGTTTAGTCCGGTAGCTCCTCGAGTCCGATAAAAACGAATTCTGGTCTACTGAAGTCCGTCATATCGAGGTTTTAGTGTATTTATATTACGGTATATAACATTACTCTGATTTGACAGTTTCACACAATAGTGTAAATATTTAACAAAAAATATATGCTTTTTAAACTATCTGTATTATTTATATTATGGTACAGAATATAACATTACTATGATTCACAGTTCCACACAGTGTAGATATTTAACAAAGAAAAATATGCTCTTTAAACAGCACGGGGAATATGTTTGTCGAAATGGTGGTGCCATCTACCGCAATACTAGGCTTTTCAGAAGCACCCCATTCAACAAGTATATTATTAAGAAAATGGAAACTAGAGGGCATATGCTGTTTCTAAAGTTTTTGTTTATGTACTGTGATGATTGATTTGTAAACTATATAAAAATGTTTGTAAATTATTATATGATAATTATTTAAGTAATTGTAATATTTTGATGATAGTGGTACTGTAATAAAGAAGTTTAAGGTTAGTGAAATGAATATGGTAAGTTGAAGAGTTTTTTAGCTGTGCCATTTGTGTACATGTACATTAACAGGTAGGATCTCAACAGCATTTAGATAAATTACTTCATGTTAATAATGGTCTTCTTTGTCTAAGATTTATAAGAGTATAAGCAGCATTGAGGAGTACCTTATTATGAGATGTGAGTTGAAATTCAAGTTTATATTATAAAAAAAGACAAAACCACCTATACAGGCAGTGTGGATTACCATGACAGGTTAAAATTGATATTCTAAATCTGTAAGCATTGGCAGTTAGAGCATGGCTGTAGATAACAAATAGCCATCTTCCCAAGCATTCCATGTTGGTGAATATTTAGAAAGAATCAGATTCTGACCTAGCCTAGTTTCCCATGAATGATTGGTAAACTTCCATCCCATTATTGCTTTTGCCAGTACTTTGTTATTCCATAGTATTTACATGATTTCTGATTTTGACTTTCAGTTGAATTGAAAATTACCAGTTTTTCATTTGAATTGGAAATAACCAGTTAGTTTCTTCACCATGGTCCAATAATGTGGGATCTATAGGGAATATAGGTATCTGGGTGGCAGAAAATGGTACAAAAATGGTAATTTTCAGAGGAAATGAAGTTGAAAATCTAATGAATCATTGAGAAATAATAGGAAAGCAACACATTTTTAACATCTGAGCATAATTTACATTGCATAACCTATTCCAGTAAACGCAATACCTGTATAACCAAACCTCTTCCAACAAACATAAGAAAAACTAACTTATTCCAATAAACCTAACCTAATTATACCTCTTCCAACAAGCCTAATCAACCTAACCTAATACAACCAAACATTTTAACAACTTTAATGTAGTGCAGTTAAATTAACCAAATCCAACCATACTGTATTCATCAGCTTCGTGGCAGAGAGAGAGAGAGAGACTCTGTTTGTTTGTCCTGTGCTGCAGCCCCATTAGGTGTCCACTTAGGTCATTAGAGGAAGAAAAAGGTTGGGTGGCAGTCCATCATAAAAGAATACTGGCACTTAGCTTACTGTGGAATAATTTGATTTCATTTTTGCACCGTTATGGCTTAATTTAAGCCTGTTTCATGTAAGTAAATTTGATTAGAATTGTTTGTATGAATTTAGCAATTTGAAATTGACAAAACAATTTCCATTAAATAAAAACAGTATAGGTTCCAAAAGGAGGGAGAAAAAACAAAACTATTAGAAGAATGGTGGTTCATATTGGCAAATCCCTGCATACAGTACTCTGTTGGACCCCATATTCTAATGTGAGATGCCTGAGGTGAGTCACCACAAGTTCTTGAGCAAAGTCATTTTTACCCCACACAGTGCACCTAGATATGATGTAGGTACATAGACTGTAAATCAACTGTTGTGTATCATAGACAGAGGGCATGTATGTTAAGTGCTTTCCTTGTCCGTAGATGGGTATGGTAAAATGAAAGTCATACAATTGATGCAATACAAAATCCTTATTTCAACAAAATCTTAATGCTACATTTCATTACCACATTTATTTATAAAGCAGTTGAAAAATATTCTGTTGTAACTAACTTAAAATATTCTTTTGTAGCTAAAATATAATGTCAAGAAAGTTAGTCATCATTTCAGCTGCCATTACTACAAAAGGCACTGGGATCCAGAATTATAAAGTTTGACAAGATTGCTGGATTAATGTGAAAAGAACTCACCATTATTGTCGGGGTTAGTGTAGGTTGCTCCAAATTACATTACCTCAATCGGAGAAGCTTGTCCATAGTGAATAAAATTATTTGACAAAAACCAACATTTTAAAAGATTAATCATTGTACTGAGGGGTCAGCAAACTACTCCATTTAAACCTTTTCATTCCCCCAAGCCATGCTTAACATTAAACCTAACGAGTTCAGAAATTGATCACCTGATCTGGATATAGGGCATTGTGAAGAAGCGTTTGCTAGTATATTTACAGTACCAGGGTACCCCAGAATCACAACCCTCACCAAAGCCATCAGTCACTGTTACGCATTACTAATATGCTGATTTTTTTTTTTTTTTTTTAATTGTAACTTTATAGTACCTTGCAGGTAGTACATATAGCATAGTATTCACATTATTAATTTTAGCATGTAACTTTTGAGATGAAGTGCAGTTACTTCCATTCCTACTTTTGGTCATGTTTAGCTGTCTTGAGTAGCTTTTTTGTATTCATCAGGTACAGTATATTGTAGAGAACTGCATTTATTAAGAAACTATACTGCACCAACACTTATATATTAAGGTAGCAAAGCATTACTAGATTTTATAATCAAGTAGCTTGTATGAATGTCCCCAAGTGTAGCACTGAAGGTAGCTAGTAAATATACATTTAGTTTTTATTATTATTTTTAGTAGGCCTACTGGTATATGTTTCACTTTCCTTTTTTGATATATTGAGTGGTATATTATAAAATGACTAAAAATGTTGTCATTGTCATCAACCTAACTGTTTCCCCCAAAGAAGAGGGGTGGATAGGATCCAGGAAGTCTGGGTTCTTGATGGATATGAGAAACAGTGTTCAGCTTCTTATGTGCTGGAATATCCAAGAGCACCATGAATTTATTATTCTGAAGTACCCTGCAACGTGCATTAAAAAAAATGCCAAGACAACGTAAAATGTATTTGGTAGATACAAAATGAGGCCCAGTATAAAGCATTAGTTTTTCTCAGTTGCTCTATGTTGTCCTTTAACATTTAAATGTATATGGTGTACTTTGCTTACCAGTTTTATCATGTAAGTATAAGTCCAGAACTATATATATGTTGTACTGTATTATAGATTGTGTTGTCTACCATAGGCCTATAAGAACTGTATAGTTTTTTGGAGTTCCTTCCTCTGCTGAACATTGTTAAGAAGTGCATTCCTTATTGAGCTTTATCAAGTTTCAGTGTAGAATGTGTTCTATATGTTACATCTAAGGTTCTGTATTTAGGTATGTATTTATTATAATGTACGTCTCCAAGTATTAATTGTACATAAGCAGTTCTTTAGTTTTTTAGGTCCCATATTATACTCATTCTGTCAGTTTAAGATTACATTATATGCCATTTTGCATTTTGAGAGTTTATGAAGTTAACAATGTAAACTGCGTGTTGACAGTGTGAAGGTTTTTTGCGTTTTAAGAAGTTTTTATTGTGAATGAATTATTGTAATCATGTCAGCTGTACATGTAAACAGTTTTGCATTTTAAAGTTTATAATGTAAGCTGAAGATTATCCATTATGCGTAAGTCACTTTAAGTTTTAAAAGTTTACATGTAATATTCCAAGTTTCCGGTGTGAGAGAATGGCGTGTAATCTCTAGTCCTGTTCTAGTCAGTTTGATAAGGGAATTTATATTTAGATAATATACATATACAGTATATTATATATTTATATATATTCACAGCATATATATATATATATATATATATGAAGATTGCTTCCTCTGTAGTGCCAAGTATTTCCATGCACATAGAATATCAGCAAATGGAAATAATGTGCATCATCTTGCCAAATTCTACACCAGTTCTATTTGCTATCCAGTCCAGTATATTAAGACCCCTTTATCTCGTTTATTGTGCTGGTGGGCTAATTTAATATTAGCCAAACTGTTTGGGCAGTTATTTAAAAGTTGCAGCATATAAATACAAAATGTCAGTATTGACAGATATGTGTTCGGAGCAAGAGTGAAATAATGATATGGCAGGTTAAATGGGTCTTACTGTACTGTCAGATGGTAACATAAAGTGATGATCTTCACTAGTCAGTTTGTTACATGGTGCAGTTTTCATGGTTCTCATGGTTTTATATATAAAGTACCATATTTAAAATATTAAATGCACTTCACTTACAAGATTTTTTCACTGTTGAGTACTGGCGAATTTGTAAACAGGCTTTATGAGAAATTATCCTCATGTCATCTCCATTGGCAGATTCAACAGTTAAATTGTGTAAGCAAAGCCTTATACGTGTTCTAGAGTAAATAGTTGATGCTGTAGTATTGACATAGATTGATTCTGATGGCCATATTCTGAAAACTGAGAGTATAGTATGGCTGTTTGCAAGCTCTCCAGTTTCTGACTGTCATTAATGGAACAAAAGTGAGCATTAGTTACGATTTGTGTGCATGTGACTTTACAGAATGCGTTCACTTTCTAGGTATGGAAGCTAAACATGCTTTATTCTCATCATGGATAACTGTCAGAAATTGGGGGCCTGCTTACACTTTTGCGATCTTTGTTGTAAGCATATATCTGTTACCTCTAGGCATTAAGAGGCGAGTTATCACATATTTGAGATGCAGATCTGTCCTTGGATGGATCAGTTGATAACTATACAGGTACATGAAAGTGAAAAGTGTTTAATCTTATAATTCTCCCCTAGACTGAAGTATTACTCACAGACCACATAGATAGGAATTTCTTGCATTTATAAAGTATTGTCTGAGGATGATGTAGAGCTGTAAGTCTCCCAATTTCTTGGCTGGTCTTTAGGATATGGTAAAGATACTCAGCCTACAGTACCCATACAATACACATTCAGCGTGGATAACATAATATTTATATAGTAATCCCTTGATTATCCAACATAATAGAGCCAAAGGCATGTCCGGGTAGTAGCTCTGTCGGGATAGTGGACTTCTTCCCTGGCCCCCATTTGTACACAACCTAAATTTGATAGCCTGTGTAAAAGGTCACTTCAGTACATCATACAACACTTGTTCCTGTTGTTTAACACTACTCTTTCTGGTCAGTCAGACCTAAAAATGCAGTGGGCACACAAAACATAATGGTAAAATGGAATAAAATCTTGGTAAAATAGAATAAAATCATGGTACCATACTGTAAGCTAGAATAAAATCAATGTCAACACACAATTCGACCATCCCGTATCAATCTTACCCAGGATTTCCCACATCCAAAGAGTCAGCACTACCTTCTTCTGTTTTGCTGGTGAAGGGGTCATGATCACACACCCTAGGAAAAGGCAAGGACTAGCAAGGCCAGAGCTGGTAGGGAACGAGCACAAAAACCACCACGTGTGCCGCTATAACAACTGTTTACATTGCCACTCAGGAAATGAGAACAAGCGAGGGGGATTTCTAGTGGATGCTGGGTAAACCAGCCAGACACAGTGGCACCACCAGTCTATTCTGCCCATCCAGGCGTATTTTTTCACATGACCATAATTTCCAAACAGATGAGAGCAGTTTGTCTGGGTAGTGGGAAAAAATGTACGAATAATGGTTTGGAACAGTCAGATCACAGCGTCCGGGCAATGGATTGTCCGGGTATTGGTTGCCTGGATAATCGAGAGATTATTGTATATATATTTATTGGGAATATTATAACTAGTGATTGCACAAATGGGTTAAGGGCAGCATGACAAGTTTTCAGTCATGTAATACCACCAAGGGCACTGGCCTGTAATGTACCAGTATATGTTCTGGACCATGATAGAATAGCCATGAGCTTCTGATCCTTGGAAGAGAGATTGTAATATTTTTTGGAAATCAGAACTTAATTGGAAATGAAAGATTGGAATGCAAGGAACTGGAGATATTCCAAATGGAAACTGGATGTTTAGAAATTACAAGTAGGTACTGTAGTGAATGTATTTGTCATACAGGAGGTACACAAAGATGGGGGACTTCCAGTTTTCATCATAAATTTAAAATGTATGTATTTCTTCATTTGGTGAACACACACACACACACACACACACACACACACACACACACACACACA
>JAGKTI010004062.1:30647-52760 GCA_018397915.1 Birgus latro | reverse complement strand
ACACACACACACAGCATTTTCACCCATCCACAAACAAAAATAAAACACAAACACAATACACAACCATCAACTGCGCTCCAACACTAAACAATTTACTTCCACAAAAAACTCTATGGATGTTGCACTCCCTCTTCCATGACGGGGTACTGACTAGTGTCTCGGGAAGGGGAGAAGGGAGGGGGAGACAAAGGGAGAGAGGCAGGAATGGGTGAAGGAAAGGGAAGGAGGGAGTGGAGGGGGGAGGGAAGGAGGAAGAAGGGAAAGGAAAAAGGGAGGAGGGGAGGAAAATAAAAGGAAAACTGAGAAAGCAGTAGGGGGAGGGTGAAGGGTGGGTTGAAGTGGGAGATGTGAAGGAGAGAAAGAAGGACAGGGAGGGTGAGAAGGATGGAGAAAGGAAGACCGAGAAAAAGGGTGGGCAGGGGGAAGAAGGCTGTGGAGGAGGAGGAGAGGTGGGGAGAAGGGATGGAAAGGAGAGATGACAAGAGATGATGAAGGGGAGAGTGGGAGTGGAAGAAGTGGAGGTTGTGAGGGAAGACCAGAATAGGAGAGAGGGGGAAGGAAGGCAGTTGTGGTCTGTTGAGGTACGGGAGATGGCAAGGGGACGAGGAGCGGGAGAGGGGGTATGGAGGAAGAGAGAGGGGTGAGGAGAGGAACAGGGTTAGGGGGGGTGAAGAGGTTTCTGAGGCGTGTATACAGAGAAAGGGTGTGCCTAGCAGAGAGAATGATCGTAGGCTACTCTAGTAAGTTTAATAGGATTTTAATAACCTTTATCTCTCTAATTTGTACATGACACTAAATATTTTCTACACTTTAACATTCTCTTTTGCTGCTCATACCTGCTTAATATCGCTAAAGGTTGCATAAGTAACGTAAGAGAATACTGACGTGCTACATGGAGAAACAAACTAGGAAAGATTGACTGACAATTAGTATGTCATATGGAGAAATAGGCTAGCATGGGAAAAGTGCCAGGGAGCCCAATATGCCCACTAGAATACTGCCCAGTGTCGGAGGAGGGTACTGGCGAAAAATAAACCACAGGGTTGTAGGTGTGGCTGGAAGAGTTCCCGGGATAGCAAGGAGGACGGAATGTTCGGCAGGAGTGGAACTCTGTAGTGGAACTTGTGCGTTGAAGGATGGGTGGATCCATGGATGAGCTGAAGATATGTGCATTGAGCCATGGAGTGGCACTAATTAAAAAAGTTTGAAGTGTGTGCAAAGTAGAGTATCTGTGGTTATGTAAGGGGCAGGGAATGCCTTTAAAAAAAAGTCTCTCCAGGAAGGCGTGCATAAGTGTACTGTCTGTGGAACACTTACTAACATTGCAATGTGCTGACCAAGGGGGTTATCTAGGGGTAGGGAGAGTAAGGAACAATGTGCTTAAATTCTGAGGGCGTAAAGTCAACACTTGGGGGAGATGGGGGAAAAGCAGGAAGCAATGTTTGAACTTTTGAGGGAGGTAAAGTGACTAAAGTCAATGCCTGTAGTGGGGGGGGGGGAAGGGGAGGGGGGAAGGGGACGGAATGTTCAGATGAGCATGCAAAAACAAATACGAAAATGTTGGCAGGGGAAGGAGAAACACGGAGGAGGAAACTAGTCGGTTGCGAAGGGTAAATATCGATATCACTGGGTGGGACATCTTTGGTGTAATATCATCCTCTTCAATATGAGGCCTCCTCTAAGATGAGGGTATCCGGGGGTGAGAATATTCGATGGGTGACTGTATACAAAGGGGAGGGGGAGGGAGGAGAAGGGAGAGGAGAAAGGAAGAGGGGGTGGTAATCAGACGCCGCTCAGACCGCCCCATGTCCACCCAGCGGGGCCGCCCTGACATAACTCATACACACCCCTTCCCCACCTCCCACACCCTGGCACCTGCCCCTCTTCCCACACCACCTTGCCCATCCCACACGCCCCTATCCCACCTTCTAGACACCCGCCCCCAAGCTCACACACCCCTTCCACCTGCCTTAGCCTTTCCACATCCCTACAGTACATGCCTTCCAGACTATTGCTCTATCTCCCCCACCTATGCATCTGTCTCACTTTCCATCTCCTTTTTACCTGTCCCTCACGCCCAAATCCTCACCCACCTCCCACACCTATCCCACATCCTTACCCTCCTCCCACACCCATCCCACATCCTCACCCACCTCCCACACCCTTCCCACATCCTCACCCACCTCCCACATATGCCATCTTCTCCGCCTCCTCCTTCACATCCACTTCTCATATTTTACCACCTACGCCCACACACTCCCATACCTCCCACCTCACACTCTCCCATGCACCTCCCATAGCTAATTATCTGCAATCGGTCTGTCTCTCACCCCATCACCACCACCACTACTCATCTCCCACATCCTACATCCGTCTGCCAACATACTTGTACTCATGAAACAACATCACTACTACTACTACTGCTACTACTACTTCTACTATTGCTGCTGCTGCTGTTGCTGCTAAACTACTACTACTACTACTACTACTACTACTACTACTACTACCACCACTGCTGCTGCTGTTGCTACTACTACTACTGCTAAGGTAATACTGCTTCTACCAAATAATAATAATAATAATATTAGGAGTAATAATGAAAATAATAATGAAAACAGTAACAATAATAATAATAAGAAGAATAGGAATGATAATAATAAGCCTACATAGCCATCGACAATGCAAATATACCCTTCAGTAAATAAATAAGTAAATAAATGTAAACAAGAGTGTGAGGGCAATGCATTCGGTGGCTCCCGTCTCCAGCACCCCTCCTATAACTCACTGACGCTGTTGATTAAGTTCATTCTTCTCGCTGGACCCCCGATGTAAATATGGCTACATAAAATAACCACCCGATTAAGCCAACTTTAATTGACGATGCAATACTGCCCCCTCACTACCTCACGCTGGCACGAATATAAAGGAAAACAAAAATAAAAAGCAATTATGATCAAAACATTCGTCTCTAACCACTTCACTACGATAATGTTTGCAATATACTCTTGCTATACCCAGAATATTATTTATAACTCTGGGATGATCTCTCGTACTGAACGGGTTAAGAAATGGTTGTATCTAATCCCTTCAATTAGAATGTCTCTCCTATTCCTAAGAGACTCGTTTAAAGGGAGAAAGAATAAAGCCATCTCAGTGAAATGGTATTAGCAACAGCGCTGCCATACTGCATTTTATTTTCCAAGACGTGAGACTGTTTCCACATCATTTTTTTTTTAAATCTGTGTAGTTATTGTCTGACGCTTCCCGGTGTCTCTGATCCTACTCAGTAAGGTCCCCTCTGCTAACTACACACCACCCTCCCATACACTCAGATAATTTCTGTCTCGTTCTCGGTCTCCTCTTCCATTCTCCTCATAATCAACTCACTCTAATGCCCTCACCTAGTCAATCCCTCACTTTTCATCTGCTCCACACAGCCTACCATCGCAAAGCGCCACTTTCTATTTTTCCCACATCATCCCCAATCACATAGTCTTAACGAGTCCTTTCATTTGTACAGTCAGACAAGAGTTGACCACTTACTCGTATTTCACTGCGAATACTCCACACTTACGGTCTGCATTTCACTTTCCTCACTGACGTATCATAAGAGAACCACCTATGGGCAGAGATATGTACAAAGCCTCTCTCAGCTCAAGAATATTGGTCAGCAGAGGAAAGCGAGAAGCAGAAGTGGAGAAATACTAGGCGACTGATTGACACGACTTGTCTTTCACTTTCCTCCCTCATCACGTGCGAACCATCTACTGGCAGAGATATGTACAAAGCCTCTCTCAACTCAGGAATATTAGTCAATCAAGGTCAGTGGAAAGCGGTAGAGGTGGAATATTGGGCGAATGATTAACTGATGCACCAAGTCATGAAAACATCAGGCAAACTAAATCCCCTAGTTGCGGTGCATAATTTTCGCGTACATCATTTTGGCGACCGGCTTTTATCTCCGTGTTGAGCTGGGCGAGGGGTTATTACCACTTCCGGTCCTAATAACCCCCACTTTCATTGCCGCAACGTTATCATTATCACTTCATTACGTCGGTATCATTAGCGCGTGGTCAATAATATACATTTCTGTGAGTTACAACTAAACCCAAAACAAGGTGCAAGTTAACTCAATCTCAGCTCGATTTTGCCTTTCACACTGCTTTTATTTCGTGTTTTCTCCCGATGATTTTATTCAATATATTTCCCTGGATTAAAAGTAAACTACATACTCAGTTAAGTCAGCACAATTTTGTTTCCGTGAGTAAACCTGAAACCCAAGCAACTGAGCACGATTTTGCTTTTCATTATTCAGTTTTTTGCCATGACTTGAAAGTATAAAACGCAATGCAAACTTAACTCTCTCAGTTTGTTTCACCTTTTATATTTAATTCTTGCTTGTTAAACGATTTTTTATTTATGAGGAACTTTCGAACTGGAGGAGGTTGAGGGACGGATGGAGGTTGAGGGACGGATGGATGAGACTGGAGAGGGTGAGAGAGATGGGAGAAAAGTGGAAGGAAAGGGACTGGGGAGAAAGGAGCAGATGATGTGGGGACGAAAGACTGAAGAAAATGAAAGAAAAGGGAAGAGAAATGGAAGGAAGAAAAAGATTACTGCTGTGGAAGGAGAGAGACGGGGATGCGAGGACGAATGACAAGAAAATGGAAGGATTGCTATGGTACTTTAAGGGAAGGGAAGCGTGATGCAAGGAAGAATGAGGTTATTACTAAATTGAGAAAAATCAGCGACTGGCAGAAAGAAGAAAATAAAGAAAAAATGCATAACCAAACTGAAAAAGACTACAACGTTTCCACTCTCCCGTGTCCATGAAAGAACGGTTAGACTCATTAGGAAACCCTTGTCAATTAAAATAATCGGCGTTACAATCACTTGCGTAGTAATAACTCTTCGTGTTCCGGAAATAACTGCCCAATTAAATGAGCTAATAGCGAATTAACCACTCCCTCTCAATATCCAACTATAATTATCCTAGAACCATTAACCACTTCACCACAATGGCGTTATTTTTTTTCTTGTTTTTACGATTTTATTCAGGCTAGGAAAGATGTCATGTTGAGGGGGTTGATGGAGGCTGTATCTAACCCCTCCATTCCGATGTCACTCCTCAGCTGAATAAAATTGTCTGGAAGTAACAAACAGATGAAAGACGTCAATGAATTTGGAGTGCTTAACATCACCTGACACCACCATCACAATCGCCATTACAATCGTCTCAACACCCCCGATTAAATGCTCTAGATCTCTTAAAACCATCTATTGTCCGACTGAATTAAATCGTCTGGCAGTAACAACAACAAATGAATAAAGACGTCGCCGAACTGGACTTGCTAACATAAGCCAGCATCACAATCGTCTCAGCCACGAATAAGCGTTGTAGATCCGTTTTAATTATCCAGTGTTCGAAGCTGAATAAAATCGTCTGGCAGCAGCAACAATAGGCTAGAAAGAAACATCGCTTGAGCAAATAAAGTAATAAAGGACATCATCGATCCGGGGTCTCTAACATCACAATCGCCTCAGCACTCCCAAAACAAGTGCTGTGGATCCCTTAAAATCAGCTGCAGCATGGCAGTCACAACGACCGATATCCCCATTTAATCCCCGACTTAGAAGAACCACCCCCATTAGGACCAGCAACAACCATAACCACAACCTAAGCCCATTACACTGAGATCTGTGTAATGTGTACAATGGGGGAGGGGTGGAGAGGGGGGAAACTGAGGGTGGGGGGGTGAGGAGAAACGGAGGCTTGGAGGGGGGGTACAAGAGGCTTAGACCATCCTCCCGCTATCTTCTGTCTTCCACCGCCCTAGCTCCTATCTTCTCAACATATGCATTTCCTACCCCCTCTTCCTTCCTCTTATCCACCTCTTATCTTAGCCACTCATGCCGTCCTCCTCCTTACACCTTTTAAGCTTTAGTCTCCCCTTCTCGAGGTCATAAATTTCCCCTTGCATCTCTCCCCAAACCCCAGCTGTCTCATTTTCCTTGCCCACGATTTCCCAATAAATTTAATAAAATCTTTCTAACAAACATCTGCCTTCCTTTCATACACTGATTTCCTTAATCCTACCCCCCTCACAGTCTGTCTATCCAAAATCCCTGCCTTTCCCAAAATCTCTCAAAAATTTCACACTCCCCAGTACTGCCTTACTTTCCCCAGACTTTGTCCCTCTCTTAATTCCTGCCTTCCCCTGCGCCCCATCTTTTATCTCCCAGCTTTCCTTAAATTCTAGCTCTTCTCTCTGATACTTCTCACTCCACCAAACTTCCCCACTTTCCTTAGCTTCTACCCTCACCTAATCCCTACCTTCCCCCTCCCCCAGGCTCAATCTCCCCAATCCCTCACCCGTCCTTCCAATTTTCATCATCTCTTTTTTCCCCTAAACTCCTCCCTCATGATCCCCCATATTTTTCTCAGCTTCTAACTTCACTTGATTCCTGTCCTCCCCAAACGGCCCCCTCCTCAATCCCCCACCTTCCCGATCCCACAGCCTTTCATTTAATTTTCATGTCCATCATCATCATCGCCTCCCCCTATACTTCCCCACCTTCCTCGGCTTTCACCTCCCCTAAATCCCAGCCTTTCCCAACCTGCCCTTCCCAATCCCCACATCTCCAATCCCCCACATCCCTAATCCCCCAGCCTTTCTTCTGCAGCGATGCCTCTGACCGCCGAAGCTGGGATTAGAAACAACGCAGTTAAGCTTGTCGCCATAACTTTACTGTCAGGGGGTCGTGGGGAGTGGAGGTGGGTGGAGCAGGGAGGGGGATTGGGGGAGGGGCAAGAGGAGGTGGAGGGATGGGAGGGGAATCAAGGGGTGAGTGAGTGGGAAAGAGTGAGGCAGATGGGAGAAGTGTGGGAGGAATGGGGTAGATGAGAAGAAGAGAGGAGATGGAGAAGAGAAGAATAATTGTATAGAGATAGAGGAGCAAAATGAGTTATGAGTGAGTGGAGAGCTTGAGAGGAGGAAAGAGTAGGCGGAAGGGGAGGAGGTAGAGGTGCAGGTGGGTGGGACAGAAGGTGGATGGCCGGGTGGGTGAGGCAGATGGGAGAGGTGCGGGAGGAATGAGGAAGGGGAAAAGAGAAGAGCAACAATAGGATGAATGACAAGGAGACAGATATATAAAAAAAAGTGAATGAAGGAAGGGTCAGAGATGGCTGACTGGATGGGAGAGGGAAAGAGAGATGGGGAAATTGTTGGAGGAAAGGGGATATGGGGAGAAGAGAAGAACAGATAAAAGATGAGCAAATGAAGAGGTGTGAGAGGGAGGATGGGATGTAGGAGTGGATGGTGGGTTGAGCAAAGAGAGGGAAAGGAGTGGGAGGGTTGAGGGACGAGTGGATGGGTGGGAGAAGGTAGGAGAGCTGGGAGAGAGTGGGAGGAGAAAACGAAGGGAGAAAGTAGCAGATGATGTGAGAACAAAGAGCTGGGAGAGAGTGGGAGGAGAAAACGAAGGGAGAAAGTAGCAGATGATGTGAGAACAAATGACAGAAAAAATGGAAGGGAGGGGAAGGGAGGTCGAAGGAGGAAAGAAAAGGAAAGAGAGATGCGTGCGTGAGAGAGATTGAGCGAGATAAGAGTGGAGGAGGAGGAATGACATAAAAAGAAGCTAAGCATCTGACGAAGGAAAAGAGAGATAAAGCAGAAGACAGTGTACAACAGAGTTCAGAAGAAATAGGTATGAGCAACTGACTGATAAAGAGTTAAAGATGAAAGAATAGAAGAGGAGGAGGATGGGAGAATAAAAAAAGGGTCTGGGGAGAGGAGAACTGGGATGTTAAATGGTGAGGACAAACTAAATATAAAGGATAACAGGTAAAGAGAGGACGAAAGAGGTCAGAGGAGAGAACTGACACAGTTAAGAAAAGAAAAGAAAAAGTAAGACATGCATAGAGCATAGAGGGTAAAGTAAAATATAAAAAATAATAATCGAATTAAAATCAACGTAATAGGCTATAAGAGAGCAACAAAAAATAATGTTAAAGCCGTAAACTCAAGGAAAGAAAACTATCGGAATAAAAGAATATCACTAAGTGGATAATCCAGAAGAAGGAAGATGAAGTCAGTGAAACACACACACACACACTGAAAGACAAAAATACTTCCTCTCTCTAGAAATACAAAACAAAAAAGGCTTCCAGACGATACATTTACAGGGTCATATCTCACTCTCCCTTTCTTGCCACTAATTCCGGGAGGCGTGAGACGTGTCCCTCCTTCAGCCAAAAGTCGCGATAAAAATTTGCATACCATTTTGCATAATTATGTAAATAGAGAAAGCAGTTTTTACCCCGGCTTCCACAACCCTCCTGACGATTTCCTCCCTCGTCTTATAACGCAAATGATGACGTTTGTTGCTCATTTCCCCCAATTATTTCCAAATTTACACGCAGCAGTAAACAGAGGCGAGGTCTAGAAGGCGATGGGGGAAGGGGAGGCAAGGGAAGGGGGACTGGTGTGAGGAAAAGGAGGAGGAGGAGGAGGAGGAGGAGAAACGGTGAGAATATGAAAAGGGAAGAAGGACGAGAGTAGAGAGAAGAAAATAAACAGATAAGAGAGGAGCAAGTGAGTGAACACAGGAGAAAATGAACAGGAGAGAGATGGAGGAAAAGAGGAAACGGGAGGAAATAAAAGGAGGAAAGAAGAAGTACGGAATGAGAGAAATGGTTAGAATGGAGCTGAGGATGAAGAAAATGGTAAGGGACAAGTTGAGTACATGATGGGAGGGAACAAGGAGTGAGAGATTAGGAGATGGCGAGAGGGATGAGAAGTTACTGAGAGGAAACTACGTGTGAGGAATTAGTCGATGGGGTGTGGGGAGAAGGACGAAAGACAGAGCAAAGCGTGAAGGGGGGGAAGGATGAGTGTTAGGGGAAAGTGAATGGGTCATGTGAAGGAGCTGAGTGATAGGAGGGAGCTAGATAAACCAAAATAATAATAAAAGGTCGTCGGGTTGAAGTGGTTAAGTGAGTAATGGAGTGGCTAGCAAGAAAGTGAAGGACAAAGGTAGGAGGATGACGCAGGATATCTCCACAATGAGTCGATAAAGAAAAGAATACAAGGGACACGATACCCAATGGATGATTGGAGGATGTATAAATTACAAACACAGAATAATTAACAAAAGAGAAACTAAGAGATTTTTCTAATAAACACCACACCGATGAAACCGACATAGTAGAAAGAGATAAGAGGAGACAGCAACGAAAAAATTATACGTTATCGGCCTGCATGGGTTCTTGAAGTTTTTTTTATACTTTTCAGTCTGCGGATCTTTTATAAGCTGAATAAAAACGTCTGGCAGAAGTAGGAATAAAAGATAAAATGTTAGCGTAATGAGAGGATCAATTATTAAAAAAAAAAAAAAAAAGGTGAAGGAAAAGAACACATGCCAAAATGACAAAGCAACAAAGAAGGAACCAAGTTATAACAGCAGTTGGAAGTTACACAGTACGTTTAAAAAGTCGAAGCAAGAAGAACTACTTGACTCAAACGATGAAAAAGGAGGAGGATGGAAGGGAGGTGAAGCAGGGAGGAAAGGGTAGGGTTGGAGGGTCGGGCGGGAAGGGAGAAAGAGGAGAGAGGGAAGGAGAGAAGGGTGGGGACTCGGGTGGGGAGATCTTCAGAGAGAAAATACGGCGTGTAAAACTGGACATGAATAGCCATATAGCTGTCTGCTGGGGTCACTCAGGGCCTCCTCTCCTGACGGGGCGTGTTGCTACCGTCCCGCCGACATGCTTTACCGATCGTAACTAAACTTCAGCATCTTTAAAAATAATAACTACAACAACACAGGCGTAAGGGGGCGCCGGCGTGACATCCCGAACGAGGCACCTTGTCGAAGAGTTGATTATTTTTATCCGCGCGCCGACGACTCCTTAAGATGTTTTGACTTTTATTTCACTTAGGGGCAAGATGCGTATGAAAACCGGCCATCACTCACACAGGAGATTAGGCGCACGTCGTCAGTGGAGAGGGCCTGGGCTTGAAGGCTGGCTAAGGGGAGGGGCGGGCTAATGGGCTGACGAGGGGAAGGGTTGTGAGAGAAAGAGAGAGGTGGGGGGGGGTAAAAGTAGGGGAAAGGATGCAAAGAGAGTCTGGGCTTGTGGGCTGGCTGAAGGGAGGGGCGGGCTAATGGGCTAGCAGAGGGAAGAGTTAAGGGAGTGGAGGATGAGAAAGGGAGTGGAGAGGATATGGTGGAGGAAGTAAGAGGGAGGAAAGAGGGGAGGGTACAGGTCTTGTGGGCTGACTGAGGGAAGGAACGGGTTTATGATCTGAAGAAGGAAAGAATTAAGATGGAGGGAGCAAAGGAAGGATCAGGGAATGTAGACTCTGGGAGTGGGAAGGAAGGTGAGTGGGCAGAGAGAGGAACTGAAGGGGAGAGGGTTGGGCTTGTGGGGTGGCGGAGGTAGAGGACGGGCTTATGGGCTGAGGATGAGAAGGATTATGGCTTGGAGGTTGAGGGAGTGGAGAGGACGAGAGTGGAGGACTGACTGACTGCACCAAAGATCAATTCACAGAGTATTCACCACTTCAGCAAAGTATTCACCACATCAACACAGTGACGTAGTTTTGTAATTTATTCTAGCCCCTGGTGGTAAAAGGGTTAACGATGACTGTACGTAACCCCCTAGTCTGAAAAGTATAACCTAAGCAAAATAAAAATGGTAGGGGGATAGCAAGATTAAAAAAACAAAATGATCTCTCTGCCTGAGGGGGGTAACTACAGGAAATATGGCCGGCTCACTGGGAAGGACTTGGTGTTAATTCTTCATCGGGTGTTCATAAAATCGACGTGGTGTTGGCTCGGGTCGGCTTGGCTTGGCTGGAGAGCAGACAAGGCAGGGGGGAAGATTCATGCAGGGAGACAGGGAAGGGGAAAGACATAGAGAGAATATTTTTACAGGAGAGCGGGGAAGGGGTAAGACAGAGACAGTAGTAGGAGAAAGGCATGGGGAGAGGGAGAGGAAAGTGGAAGAGGAGAAAGGTAGGAGATGCAGACAAGGAGGAGGAGGAAAGAGGAAGAGAGCAGTTAAGGCAGGGGGGAATATTCATGTCTACGAGTGCAAGGACGGAGGAGAGGAGGAGGTAGGTAGGAATGGAGGAGGACAGAGGGAGAGAAATAGGAAGGGAGACAGGGAAAAGAGGTAGGGAGGAAGGATGAGGGAGAACGGAATAAAGTAATACGAGACAAAGAAACAGAAGATAAAGACAACAAGGAATACAAATGAATAATGAAACAGCAAGGTAACAGACAGAGAAACTACTAAAGGAAGACGACAGAGCTAGAAGAGAGGAAGAAGTGGAGGGGAAGAGGAGGAGGAAGGAGAAAACAGAGAAAGGAGGAAAGGAAGGGACAAAAAAAAAAAACAAAGAACGACAAAGAACAGAAGAGGGAAGACATTAAAAGAAGGGAAGGAGGGACGATAGCGAGGTAGAGATTATGAGAACGAGAGAGAGAGAGAGAGGAGACGAAGAATAAGAGGAGATAAGAAGATAGAGAAGGAAGGTAGCGATGGGAGAGATAAGGGGGAGGGGAGACAAACGACGGGAGGAGACAGACAAACCAGAGAGGAGGGGTTAAGTAAAAGGGTGAGAGAGAGAGAGAGAGAGAGAGAGAGAGAGAGAGAGAGAGAGAGAGAGAGAGAGAGAGAGAGAGAGAGAGAGAACAAGCAGAGGCAGAAGACAGAGAAAGGAGGGAGGGAGAGAGAAGAGAGAAAGAGAGGGAAGGAGGGAGAGAGGGAGGGAGTAGGCGTGATTTAAACGAGGGAGCTGGCCCGGCATGGCAATAATTTAGGGTACGTCCTCTAAAGCACTTTATCTGAATGCTATAAGCGTTTTCAGCGCCGAAAGGATGCATCATTATAATTCATGCACGTGCCTCTACAAACACACACACTCTCGAAAACAATGCACACACTCTTACTTCAAACACGTGCACACACCCACCTGCACTTGCACACAGCACCATCAAATACATTCTCCAAGGGTGCACATTATCCACACATATATAGTCAGCATCAGCAAACACATTCCTCAATAGTGCACAATACTCACACACGCATACACTGCACCATCCAACACATTTTCCAAGAGTGCACAGTTCACTGCACACCACCCACACCACCATATTTTTCAGACTATCCACAGCCTGACATCCTCCAGGCTCGCACACTATCCATAAACTCTTATCTTCCAAGCCTTGCACTATTCACATATTCACATCTCCAAAGCTTGCATAATTTCTAATCTCACACCGACTAAGCGCAGCCCGTAACCTGACATCCTCCAACAAATACATACTATCCACAACCTCTGATATTCCAAGCCTGCAGGATAACCTCAGATTTTTCAAGCTAACTGCACATTTGTCAAGACTTGCTCACAACCTCACACCTTCTGAACCCTCAAGCTATTCTCCATCATCCCATCCTTTCCCAACCTTGCACAGGTCGCACAATGTCACATCATCTAACTGGCAGATGATTCACTACCTCTCGTCTCCCAACCTCACATCTCTCTATATTATTCAGCAACCAACCATATCTCTAACAAGGAATATAACACACACCCTCCAGGCGATTAGCTACATCACTCCACCCCACATCTAATTACATAACTAAGGAATCAAACTACCTATCTGACGAAGTGCATGAATCAACAAACACATAACTGCTGTTTTTATATACACTAACAAATGTTCATTCCCAACCATATAAATGAAGTCATCGTCATCGCTATTATTGTTGTTGCTGTTGTTGTGGTGGTGGTGGTCTCAGGCTCATTTTAACGTTAACTCGGTGGACTGCAGGCTGATGATACCCTGTTCCTGAAGTCCGCCATCCTACTTGCGGCGTCCCTCTCCAGCATCTCCCTTACTCCACCTAGGCTATTTTCCCTACTCACAAACACGCCCACACTTACATCCACCCATCCGAGTCTACATTCAATAAGCGCAGCCTCTTAAATCACACCTTAATTTATGGTCAGCATACGCACAGCACTATCTCATACCCTTGTGCATGAATATAAACAAAACACATACACTCTTACATCATAGCAATACATCAACACCTAAGGCACAGATCCTTTTTCTCCTGCGGGCACACACACACAAAAAAAAATGTATCTACAGTAAAGCTCTTACACAGTACCTGTAACCTTTTCAATGCAATGATGTATTTTTGAATACTATTGTTACTACAGCCAGAGGATTTTACTCAGCTTAGGAAAGACTTCTTGTGTTTATTTTAACTGGTTTCTCCTGCCAAGGGACATTTGTTCAGTTTAAAAGGGACCCCTCGTAGTGAAAGGATTAAACACACAGTTGGGAAGTATGTGTGTTAGAATGCTGGCCATGTGAAGATAATAGTAGGTATGAAAAGAAATAGGCTTAGGTGAGTTTGACCTTCTGGATATATTAACTTTCCCAGGCTCCTCGGACACTCTCAGCTGAATAAAATCGTCTGGCGTTAGATGGAAAGAGAATGGGTAGGTGGTTGACTGAATAATGAAGTGGTTATACTAATGGTTTACTCTTGCTACTGCAAAGCGATTTAAGAGAGAACTCTAGTAGAGAAGGGGTTAGAATCAAGCTCCACCGGGTTCAAAAGCGAGGGCATGGACCGGAGGGAAAAGTCAGCGTCCGTCCCTCTCCCCCTCACTCACCCACGTTAAGATCAGTGCATCCTTTCCCACCAAGACGTGTTTGACGCCATGTTTGACGCAGGTGCCATTTATAAAGTGTGCCATGTGTCGCCGCGGACTGAGGCACCGGCGCTCACCTATCTCGCACCACGACGAAGCTTATGAACGACACGGCGTTAATCACAGCAGGGTGTACAGAGGCAGGGTTTTTGTCGTGTGCCTGAAGGAAGAGCTAGGGGGATTGGGTGGAGGTGTAGCTTGATGTGGAGGTACTTGGAGGTGGAGCATGATGTGGAGGCACTAAAAGAAGAGAAGAATGGGTGGAGGGGTTGCTTGGTCGAGAGGTACTATAGGAGACTATAGGAGAAGAGGAACTGGGTGAGGTATGGATAGGTAGGGAGGTATTAGAGGACGAATGGGTGGAAATATAGCTAGATGTAAAGTTACTTAAGGAAGAGGGGATTGGTTGGAAGTGTAGCTTAATGGATGTATAGAGATTCTTAAGTTTGATGTAATATTGGATCTAAATGAAATTTCTCCCCATGTTTCGGTGTCCAGCCGTTCTGAATTCCTTTTACCATCTTTCATCGTTACGGTAAAATAACAAACCTTTTCCTTGACAAGTTTAGGAGCACCCTAAATATTCTAAACCATTTCAATACAATGACGTCTTTTATAGTTTCAATATCGCTAGATGATTTTATTCAGCCTAGGAGAGACCTTTCGAACTGTAGAGGTTAGTCGTCATGTAGCCCTATACTAAATTACGTCTGTCTTAGCTTCACAAAATCAACCACCGGGAGCAAAAATTAAACAAAACAAGATGTATCCTGAAAAAAAAGAGCTAAGTATCCTTCAAATGTGGCTGAACGAGCCTCGCTATCAATCACCCTCCTAATAACACCACCGGCACGTCAAATAACCTAAAATCCCGAAGCAACGGCAGCAGCAACAGTACACGCCTGTCATAATTGCCAGGGGCGCATGTCAGACCGTGATTATCCTCGACGAGGCTCTGACAGCTCGTGATAATTCCCACTAATGCATGACGTCCTTGATAATTATGATTGCCACACCGACATACGGCCGTACGTGTGTCTGTTTGCGTAGGACTGATGGAAGCCGTAACATACAGCGGCGTAAATCGAGAGAGTGCACGATAAATTCCCGTCAACTACTCTATCGTGCATGGGCAACCTACGATCTGTCATTCATCTAAGAGCCTGACCACACGATATACCCCTACTGTTTCAAATATACAGCGCTTTCTGCTGCTCATAACTGTGCGATATCTTCACGTGAGCTGCTCTATCGTGCCTCAACTGCCCTACCTACAGTCTGTCTTTCGTCTGAATGCTAGGCAACGCGATACACTTATAACTGAACTACCGACGCTATATTCTAAACACTGCTTCGTGTTGCTCGAAATTGTCCAAGAAATTGCAAGATATTTTCCTGCGTACTACTCTATTGTGACTGAACAACCTATCATCTTTCATTCATGTTAATATCAAATCACACGATGCTCCACTACCATACATACATACAGGACACAATTTCTGTCAGGATCATACTACAGACCACACAATATATTTAAGGGAAGTACTTTTTTTTTTTTTTAAATGTGCCCGACTCCGGGCAAAGGCTTCAGAGCCAACCCCCAAGGTCCAGTAGACCTCCTACATACCACACACCTGCACATGTCACCACTTAGGCGCTAGCACCCACCGTCTATAGTGAAAACATGCTAGGGCTGTCTCATACAGGACTGGTGTACTGGTATTAGCAGGGGTATTTTTACGACATGTTGGCGGGTCTTCTGGCAGATCAGTAATGTTTCCTTAATGAAATGCATATCTTTAAACTGTTCCCTGCCCCAGCCGAGATTCGAACCTGGATTCATTAGGACTGCAGGCCGCCTCTCTACCGATTCAGCCACCGCCTCCCATCATCTAACAACCTAGTGTTTGTCATTCATAATCAAACAAACGACCACATAATCTACTCCTGCCAACACTATATCGTGTCTCAACAACTTCCTGTCAGTCATTCATCTAAGTGTTTCATTACATGATATATTCCTATCAACTATGCTATCTAACCTCACACGCTGCTGTCTCATTTAAATCGCACAATAAATCCCTGTGAACTATTCTGCCCTACTTAACAAGCTGATGTGTAGGTGTCTGTCACTCATAATCACGTTAGAGATCGCGTGATAAATATCCATCAACTACTCAATCGTACCTGAACACCGCATTCCATCATTTATAATCGTACTGGAGACCGCAAGACTGTAAATTCGACGGAACTACTCTACCCTACCTAACAACCTGTTTGCTGTCACTTTTCCATGAACATGTAAATTCATCTCTGTTATGGAAGAGACCACACAATATTTCTCACAATATACTCCCGTAAAGTACGCTACCTTTCCTTTACAACCCAGAGTGTCTCATTCATAAACCTGTTAATGTGTTTACGTTACAGATGAGATAGAACAAAGGTAGATGCCATTCAACACTGTCTATTCCCGTCAACTAACTCACTCCTACTTAACCTCCAACTAACTCACTCTGTCTGATCTAACCTCCAGCTGCCTTTCATTCACAAACCTGCTAATTAAAGTCATACATGACAGTTTACTATGACCTAATCTACTGTATACCCAAGCAACCTGCCTTCTCATATGTGGTGATGTGAATATGCTGTATTAAATAGATATAGTGTTGACATTTTTAACCATAGAACTAAAATTGTGACCATGTATTCTGTTCGTGCTACCGTTTGACTTTTTTTTTTTTTTTTCACTTTTGAGGCCTTTCATAGAGTCAAAGCTCTTCACTACCACACACCCTGCTTAAGCTGGATAAAATCGTCGTGATATTCAGAAAAATCAGGAAAGTCGTCATCACAGTGAAAGGGTTAATATTCTATAACGTCAGCGTGTTATACAAAAATGCGAATAATAGAATATAATACTGGTATTACTTAAAGAAGCGAATCACAGACATAATATTACTTAGAAGGCAATTACAAAAATATTACTTAAAGATGAGGATAAATTACTGAATATAAAAATTACATGAATAAAAAATAATTAACAGACACAAGGTTCATGTAGCATCAAGAAAACTGTAAAGCCTCGTATATACACATGTACAGCCAAAGACAAGTAATGAAGCTAAAAGCATTTGTGCTACGCTGCCACTCCATCACGAGTCTCTCTCTCTCTCTCTCTCTCTCTCCAACTGCGGTTCTTACATCCTCCTACATTGATCTCTGTCGCCCTCTCCTTTTATCTCATCTTTCTGTCTCCCGCTTTTTTTTTCTTCCCCCACCATGCCTTCTCTTCTTCCTCTTGTGTACCATATCATTTCTATCTTTAACCATATTACTAGCTCTCTCTTCCCGTTCCTCCCCTATCTCCTACCATATCATCTCTCTCTCTCTCTCTCTTTCACTACATCTTTCTTATCCTCTCTTGTCCTCACTCCTTCACTTCATCTTCCCTTCCCTCCTCCTTCCCTCCCGTCTCTTCTCTCCTTCCTGCCCCCGCCTTCCCCACCTCCTCCTCCTCTGTCTTCCTCCCTCCTCCTCCCCTCTTCTCGCCTCTCCCCCTCTTTCTCCCCCTCCCTTCTCCCCCCTCTCTTTTCTCCCCTCCCTTCTCTCTCCTCTCTTTCCTTCCCTCTCTCCTCACTTTCCTCCCCTCCATTCTATCTCCTCTCATGCCTTCCCTTCCTTCTATCTCCTCTCTTTCCTTTCCTCCCTTCTATCTCTTCACTTTCCTTCCCTCTCGCATCTTTCCTCTTCTCCCTTCTCTTTCCTCCCCTCTGCCCTACCCCACCTTGAGGCGCACTTCAGCCCATCATCATCTTGGACGGCTCCCAGAGAGAATCCTAACATGGCCAAGTTTACTCTGCCTTCCCCTGGCCCACGAAACCCAATTTTATTTTAAACCGGCCACCTGACCAACATCTAAGGCAACAACAAAAACTTTCCCCGCCTTCAGTTGAATTAATTTGTATTCTTTAACTATCCTCTCCTTTAGTTTCTAGTTTAAGGTAACATTCTTCATCTATCTTTTCCTTTGCAGTTACAGAATAATTTCCACTAAGTTTCTATTCTTGCTTTATACTGCTTTTCTTTACTCCTTCACTGCCATGACGTCTGACCTATTTTTGCTATTATTTGACGGTTTTATTCAGTTTCAGAGAGAATTATCTAACTGGAGGGATTACACACAGCCTTCATTAACCCCCTGAAATATATACTTATCTTACGGGTTTATTCTCGCTTTAGTTAAGCGATTTTCTTCAACTTTAGAAAGGTCTCTCGTATAGGAGGGGTTGAATAAAGCTATATTTAACTCCCTCAGTTCAAAAGTTATCTCCAAAGCCGAGGAAAATCGTCTGAGAGGAGAAAAACAGGAATACAAAACATGTCATTATAAGGAAGTGGTTGAACACATTCTCCAACGCCTATTTATTCGTCATCCATCAAACTTTCACCTCCAAACTAAGCCTTCGAATTAAATCGTCTGTGGGTAGCATAAGCGAAAAAAAAAAGTCATGTGGTTGAAACGGTTGAAGACACACCCAGACTCCTATTTATTCACCATCCATCAAGCCTGCACCTCCCAAGTCTCTGTCACACTGCCCTCCCCTGCCAAGTCTCACCTACCAACCACCCTGCCACCCAACTCTCTATACTTATCCCATTCAGTCAGCCCTGCCAAATGCAAATCCTCTCCCTATCGTCTACCTTTCTCTCAATCCATAACTACATAATCATTAGGTTTACTAACGGCGCCACTTACACCTTAACTCCCTTTTCACATAACCCTGCCACCTAACTCCCTACACTTATCTCGTTACGTAAACCCTGCCAAATGTAAATCCCCTTCATTTACCCTCCTTTCATTTACATCCACTACACTTCATGATCTTCAACTATATTCGACCTATCTTCACTGAAAAGTATATTGGTAATAGTTTCGTTCCTTTTTCCTATAACCCGGCCACCCGGTTCCTCATCCTTATAATTAACAGTAAACTCTGCCAAATCGAAATCCCCTTCATTTACTCTATCATCCCCTCAGTTACGTCTGTCTTATTCATCTAATTAATTAAATCGTAATTCAATCATCATGCATTACTGAATTCCCTCTTTCCACAGTCCGCCATCATCTAGCTAACGTTCTAAAAAAAACATCTATCTATCTATCTCCAGGTGGTGGTGGTGGTCATAAAGCAACTACCTTCATGTCCCCCTGTCCTCCGCCATCAGACTGCCCTCTCGCCAACTCGCTTACCCCCCACCTCACTTATACAGTATACCTCCCCACCCCATCCTTCCATCCCATCCTCGGTCTCCAGACTAAATACACAGCCCGCCTTTGCATCACTAATTGCACTGCCAACATCAAAGTATTCTGCATTCACCTTTTTTTATCTTTCACACTTCTCAGTCATCTCTACACCTGCAGTAATATCGTCCTGTTAATTTAGGATGCTTTCTGGCACTCCCACATATTAATTTACTTCTCCACATGGCTGGCTAATATTCCCTTGTGCTACTGATGAAAACTTTGTCCCTGTTTCAAAGATACAAACGTCATAAAAGAGAGTATTTACCCTCTCATGGACGGGACAACTCTAGTATTCCATTCCAACTACCGCCAGACGATTTTATTCAGCTGAGTGCGAATCAGATGAGGCTGAGAGTGTTGATGTGGAAGAAGGAAAGTAAACCACAAAGGAAGAGGCTCTATCATGCTTCCTGAGTTCATGAGGAAATGGACCCCAGTCATGTGTCCTTGCACAGTCAAAAAAAATTTACCTCCCAGTTCCGTCCAAAGAAAATTTACAACTGGTGAAGCACAATGAGAATTCTATCACCACTAACGCATGTCTCATATGGTTCAACTTTTCCGCTTTGTATTCATCAAAATTTGGGAAAATTATTTCTCTGAGTGTACTTGTTTGTCTACTGTATTCCTCCTTAAACTCCTACACGTCATGGTCATCAGTCTTTTTCCCTTCCACGTTTGGCTGTGATGAATATGGATATACGTGTGTACGGACGGAAGGCGCAAGGAATCCGAACGAAAGTAGATTGAATAAGAGTATTTAGGAAGATGCGAAGAATGGAAAAAAGGGGGGAAAAAGTTATCACAAGAGACCATAATAATTTCTCGATAAAAAGGATAAATATAGAGGAAAGAAATAGACGAAGGAAAGGAGAAAGGAAGTGGCAATAAAAAGCACAAGGAACAGAAGCCATAAAAGATAATAAGGGAAGAGATAGCAAGATATGAGACAAACGAGAGAGTGAGATAAAAAGATAAAAGGGGAAGTGATAGTAAGATAGCAGATAGTAAAAGTAAGGATGCTAATGTAATAATAGGAAGGGAGGGGAGAGGAGGGGAGGGGAGGGGATGGGGAAGGGAATAAAGGGGAATGTGGATGACAGTATAAGGAGACGTAGGAACAGAAGATAAAGGGAGGAAGAAAAAGTAATGGAGATACGAAGAAAAGGACTTGGGGAAACAAGAAGAGGGGCTGTTGGGGTGAAGACAAGAGGGGAGAGGATGGGTAAGTGAAGCGTAGCGAAGAGACAAGAGTTGACCAGAGAGGGGAGGTGAAAGTGGGAGGAAGAAAGAAAGAGGGGAGAAGAGTGAGAAGAGGGGCTATTCGGGTGAGAAGGAGGAGGGGTGAGCAGAGGGGAAGTATGGATGGAAAGAAGGAGGTAGATGAGGGGGTGTGAGGAAGGAATGAAGGGAATAGAGTGGAGGTGAGAGTGAGGGGTAGCAAAAAGAGAGGGGAATGGTAGGGGTCAGTAGGGTCGGGGAGAGAGGTGAAGAGAGGGAGGGAAAGTAAGGGAAAGAGGCAGGGGTAGGAGGAAGTAGGGTTGGAGGAGAGGGAGAGGGCGGGAGGGGAGAAGAAGAGGTAGGGTGACAGGGAGAGGGAGATGGAAGGAGAAGGGATGGGAGGGAAGGGGGACGGGGGGGAGTATAACCATGCATGTTTACAAGGACTTAGAGCGAGAACGTGTCGTGTAGTGCTCCATAATTGAATAAAAACCGAAGGAACACCCTCACGACTGCCGTCCTATTTTCCCGGCAACTCACGCTGGCCTCACATGACGGCATAATTCAGGCCCAATTGCCGGCTGCGGTTTTGTTCGCCAGAGAAAATGAGAAAAGGAGGGAGGTGCTAAGAATGGGAGATATGCAGAGTAATAGGCAGGGAGGAAAGAGAAAGGAAAAAAAGGGAGAGCAAGATGGAGTGAGTAAAAATGAGAAATTATAATGGGAGAAAAAAGAATGAAAACAGGCTGGATAGGAAAGAACAAGCAAGGATGGAAGTGCTAAGAATGGGAGACATGCAAAGTAACACGCGGAGAGGACAGGCTGGAAAGAGGCAGCAAAAAAGAGAGAGGAAGATGGAGTAAGTGAAGATGGGAATTAGGAATAGGAGTATAATATATTCAGATATATACCGTGCAGAATCAAGTGGAGAAATGAAAAATGACAAAATTCAGGATGTGGACGAAAAACACAAAGAATCCCCCCCATGATAAAAAAAAAAAAAAGTAAAAAATAAGGGTAAAGAAAAAAATGAAGTAAAGGCGACAAAAAGGACGAAAAAAAAAAGGCAGAAAACTAACCGGGAATTCAGCCGTCCGAACCAGACTGTCGGCCATCAAAAGAGCACTAACAGTATTACCCAACCCCACATTCTCCACTTAATTGATATTCCACTATATTTCTCCTCGTATCGTTCGCTTCATCGGGGTTAAAATAGAGGGGTTCGTCAGCCAAGGTGATGGTAGTTGTGGCAGCTTTAGTGGTGGTGGTGGTGGTGGTGGTAGGTTACAGGTATAAGTGGTAGTTTTGGTGGTGGTGGTAGTAGGGGGTGGTGGTGAAGATAGTGGTAGGGGTGATGGTGAAGATAGTGGTAGGGGTGATGGTGAAAATTGTTGTAGGGGGTAAAGATGGTGGTAGGGGATGATGATGAAGATGGTGGTAGGGGGTGATGGCGAGGATGGTGGTAGCGGTGGGACTGGTGGTAAAGGAGGTACTGGTAAAGAAGCTGCTGGTGGTGATAGCATTGGCGGTGCAAGTAGTGGTCGTGGAGGTGGCAGTGGATGTGGAGGTGGTGGATTTCCCTGCCAGAAGGTTTGTGTAACGGAGGGAGGGGGTATGGAGGGGGCGAGGGAGGATGTAAGTAGTAAAAGGGGGAGGAAGAGAGGGAGGGAAGTGGAAAGGGAGGTGAGGGAAGACTAGAGTATAAAATGTACGGAGGGAGAAGGGAAGAAATAAATAAAGTAGATGTAAGGAGGAAGTGATGAAGTGTGTGTGTGTGTGTGTGTGTGTGTGTGTGTGTGTGTGTGTGTGTGTGTGTGTGTGTGTGTGTGTGTGTGTGTGTGTGTG
>JAGKTI010004062.1:0-16225 GCA_018397915.1 Birgus latro | reverse complement strand
GTGTGTGTGTGGGTGTGTGTGTGTGTGTGTGTGTGTGTGTGAGAGAGAGAGAGAGAGAGAGAGAGAGAGAGACGCAGGTGGGGGGGAACAGAAGGGGGCAGACCAATGCACCTGGGTTAAATTATTAATCACGCACGCCCTCCATCAGGATCCGGGGGGCCCCCCTTACCCCCCCTTCCCTCCTCCAACATACCTCTCTCCTCCTCGCATGCTCTCCCCCCTCCCCCCTAACACGCTCCTCCCCCTCCTGTCCCTCCCTCATCCTCACCCACCCCTGTCTGGCTCACTATGGCTGTCGGGTCCCACACTTGCTCTTTTACTCACTCACTCACTAGCTCATTCATTTACTCACTCACCCACTCAATGACTCAATAGCTAGTTCATTCGTTCACTCATTTGCTCACTCACATTTGTCATGGGCGGTTCACTCTTGCTCATTTGACGACACTTTCATAATAAATCTATTGCTTTGTTTCTCTCTCGTTTATTTTCTCATTTAGTGTAGCAGCCGTGGCTCAATAGGTCAAAGCGCTCCGCTCTGGCCGAAGGGTCGGAGGTTCGAGTCCACGCAAGGGTCAATGGTAGACATCAGGAAGGGCATCCAGTCATATAGTGCTACACACTCCAAAATCTATGTCCTCTATTCAGGCGCAACGGCTTAGTCCTTAGCGAAAAAAGGGGGACACGACGTAAAAAAGTCATATGGACACACCTCTAAATGAGTACTCACTCATAGGGTCACTCACTCGCTCAATGGTTCTGGCTCACTCACTTTTTCAATGGTTCTGGTTCACACAACCACTCAGTGGTTCTGGCTCACTTACTTATTCAATGGTTCTGGCTCACTTACTTATTCAATGGTTCTGCCCCACTCATTCAATGGTTCACTCCCAAGAATTTAGTCATACACAAACCCATAATAATTGTGTTACTTCACTGTCCCCCTCCACCTGACCCTCGAACCGCTACAGAAAGAAAGAAAAAAAAATCACAATCCTAGACTGCCTCGATCTACCATTCTTTTCTCATTTCTCATTCCTGCTAATTTACCCATCGTCTCACTAAAAATTATTCAACATTTCACACTGTTGTCTTCCTCAGTAATCATTCCTACATTATGTTATTGATCTTTCCAGTGTAATATTAATAAATCCTACAGACTCATCTCTCACTCACTAATTACTTCTACATTATCATCATCAAAAATCATCATATTTTATTTTCTTCACTATTCATCACTCCATCCCACAGACTCATTTCTTACTCATTTCTCACACTAGTACTTACTCATACCCTTGCATACTCATGTTTACTCAGTGCTTATCGTTTACATCGGTCTTCTGCAAGGGTCCAAGTCGCCCCATCTTTTCTTGGCAGCCACACCACACATTCAGCTGCCTTCCTCATCGACCCCACCTAACCCACCTTCTCAAGCACCCAAGCCAACCCCGTAACCCACCTAACCTACCTTCCCACCCACCCTCCACCTAAGCCAGCCCCGTAACCCAGCTAACCCACCTCCCAAGCCGCCTCAGCTGGCCTTCAGCCCAACATCTTCCACCTAACCCATACCTACCAACCTCAAGCCCACTTTCTCTCACCTAACCCACCTTCCAAACCAACTTACCAGCCCAATTGACCTTGCAAGCCACCAAATTCGCCTTCCACATTAAGCAACCCACCTAACCCACCTCCCAAGCCAACTGACACACCAAACCCACCTTACGGAGCGTACTACCCAATGACACCAGTGTTTCAAATTCTCAAACCCGCCTTCCAAGCCCACCTACCCCATCCAACCCACCTCTCAAGCCCACTAACCCACCTAATTCACCTTCCAACTCTACAAGCAAGCCTTTAACGTTTAGCAACCCTCTTCACTCACTTCCAAGCCACCAAAACCAACTTCAAAGACCACCTACCTCACCATCTAAGCTCATTTACCCACCCAAGCCCATTTAACCCACGTAACAAGCCCACTAAGCCCTACAACCCACCTAACCCACCATCCAAGCCCACCTAACCCACCTCCCAGGCCAGCCGACGAGGGCAGGTACACACACACACGCCTGCCACCTGATGTACGAGGGTAAATTGTAAATTGTGTCCCTCCCCCGGGGTAAGTGAGCGTCTCTCGTGCAGGGGGAAGAGGGAAGAGAGGAAGAGGAGGAAAAGGGAAGGGAAGAGGAGGAGGAAGAGGGATGGGAAGAGGAGGAGGAAGAGGGATGGGAAGAGGAGGAGGAAGAGGGANACCACAGAAAGTTAGAGGACGGAAAGAGAAAGAGCAGGAAGGGAGGAGGAAAGAGAAGTAGGGGGAAGAGGAAAAGCAAGTGAAGGAGGAAGAAGATAACAGGAATAGGATGAGAAGAGAGAGAACGGAGGGGAAATGGAAGAGGAGGAGAGGGACGAATGGGGAAAATGGAAGGAGAGAAAGAGGAAGAGGAGTGGACGAGGAGGAAAGGAAAGAAGAGGAGGAAAAAGACTGTTAGAGAGACGAAGAGGAGAAACAGAAGATACGGAGAAAGACGAGGGACAAAACGAACTTTGGAGAAATGGAAGAAAAGGCGTGAAAAGGGATGGATGGATAGAGAGAGAGAGAGAGAGAGAGAGAGAGAGAGAGAGAGAGAGGAGAAAATGATAAATGAGGAAGAAGAGAGGAAAAAAGAGGAATAGAGAGGAAAGAGGAAACCAGGGGGAGCGGGAAGAGTGATGAGAAAAGAAGTAACTAGAGTTGGAAGGATGAAGAAGAACGAGAGGTGGAAGAAAATGGAGGAGGTACGAGAGAGAGAGGAGGAAGAATAAAGAGGAAAGGGAGAAGGAGGAGAGGGAGAGAGAGGAGAAGACTGAGACGAGGAAAAGGAAAGGAAAGAAGAAGGGGAAAAAGACGAGAGGTAAAGAGAGGAACTGGAAAGAGATTGGATGAGGAAAGATAAGAGAAAAGAGGAACAAATGAGGAAGTTAGGAGAATGGAGGAAGAGAAAAGAGAAAGGAGGAACAACAAAGAAAGAAGAAACAAGAAAAAACAGGAAGAGGAAGAGGAGGAACAGGAGAGAAATGAGGAAGCTAAGAGGAAGAGAAAATCAGGGGGAGACAGGAGGAAGAGGAGAACGAAGAGGAAAAGGAGACAGGACGAGTAAGATAGTATTATGGAACTGGACAGGGGTACTGAGAGGGGAGGGGGTGAGCAGGGAGGTGAATAAGGAGAGGCGGAGGAAGGAAGGAGGTAAAGAGGAGGAAGAGGGAGGGATGAAGGGAGGTAAGGAGGGATTTAAAGAGGAGGAAAAGCAGATGTGAGGGACAGGGAGGGAGTTGAAGAAGAAGAAGGGGGAAAAAAGAGAGAAGAGAGAATTTAAAGATGATGAAGAGGAGGACAGGGAAAAGGAGGGATTTTAGTAAGAGAGACAGAAGCGAAGGAAAGGAGGAAATTAAAAGGAAGAGAAGAAAAGAGGGAGACTAAGGGGAAAGCAGGGAGGAGGCGATAAGGGGGAGGGACGGAGGCAGTAAAGAAGAAAGGGGGGAAGGGGAGAGTTAAGGACGAAGAGGGAAGATATGAAAGGCAAAAACAACTGAGACGAGGATGAAAGAGAAGGAAACAAAGTAACTGAAATATAATACTGAAAAAAAGGCAGCGCTACGAGATAGGACGGAATCGGAAAATATGTAAGAAGCTATGATAAAGAAAAAGAGGAAAACGGAAAACTGACGAGGTGGGAAGGCGAGAGAGGAAAACTTTGTAACCAGAACAGGGCAACAGGAAGAAGGAGAAAAGCTTTACTTTCTCATTAATAGGAAAACTAAGTGAATCATAAGAGCTTATGAGTTTATTTAAAGACTGATCATGGCATAAGAACTCGTGACTAACAAAAGGAGTAAAAAGATCTAAGATGATTAATAAAGGAGAGACAAAAGAAGGGCTTTATCTGAGAAAAGAACATAGAAAAAGTTAGGAAGAAGGAGAGGAGGAAGTAACAAGACTATATAAACAACGTAAATGGAATGTCAAACGCTGAATAAGAAGTGGAAAAAGGGATTACAAATGATAAAGAAAAGACACCAGAGGATACATCTGGGAAGAGAAAAATACAACAAATTAGAGAGAGAGAGAGAGAGAGAGGGGGGGGGGCGGGAAAATTATTTAGAGGAGACCAGAGTGCTGAAAGGTGGGCAGTGAAGAAATGGAGATACCTGTAAGAGATCATGACATATTTTGGCTTATTATCTAAAAGGTCCTTAAGTGCAATGGTGTCTTTGCATATTGCACTCTTGCTACCTTCAGACGTATTTACATTAGAGACTTTCCGCAGTGAAGGGGTGAAGTAAAGGAGGAAGGAATGAGAGGAGGTGAGAGAGAGGAGGAATACTGGGGAGCAGGAAGAGACTGTGAAGGTGGAGGAAGAGTACACACGTGAGGGGAGAGGGAAACTGAAGGCCGGGGAGGAATCATGTGGAACGCAGAAAAAGGACATGAATTTGACGATGAAGATGACAGGGGAGAACAACAACAAGACGTGAAAAATGAAGAATACATATCGAAAGAAGACACAGGACTGTAAATGATGAAGCAGCAGCAATAGAAAGGATGAATGAGGAGAGAGAAAAAAAACTGTACAAGTGGTGAATGCTCAGGCACGTAATTTATTTAGTCCACTACAACACGTTCATTAATTTTAAGGCTGCTAAAAAAAGACACCAAGTGAGTCACAAAAGAAAATAATAGCAACTTACAGCTCAAGTACAACAGAACTAATTAAGTAAGTAAATAAATTAACCATAAATGAAAATATCACAATAAACCACGGTGGAGCTGGAGAAGAACAAACACTCCCTCCCATAAACCAGGACCACCTAAAACGGCACCAAAGTAAGAGAAAGCGAAAAAAAATCAGGAAAAAAGTATAAAAATAATAAACCAAGTCCCCGAGAAAATTAAGACGCCCTCGGGAACAACACACGGAGGAGGAGAAGAAGGGAGGGAGGGAGGGAGGGGAGAGGAGATAAACGGACAGAGACATAGAGAGACAGAGCAGGGGAGAGACAGAGACGGAGAGGCGACAGGAGTTCCACAGCAATCCGTCGGTCTCGGCTGCTGTGATGTACAATACAAGGGTGATGGAGATGTGCTCTTTCTCACCCACCCATCCCTCCTTCACTTCCCTCCTCCTCCTCCTCCTCCTCTTCTCCATATTCTACACTCTTCAACATGTTGTACCTACTTCTTCTCTCTTTCATCTTTCCTCTTCTGTTGATTTCTTCTTTTCTCTCTCAATCATCTTTCCTTGTCTTCCTTCCTCTCCTTTTTCACACTCTACTCAAGATTGCTTCTTCTCTCTCACACATCCTCCTCCTTTTCTCTTCTGTTTCATGTTCAACTCGATCCTTTAAACCAATTTTCCCCTCCTTTCTACTTTCCCCTTCTTTTTCGTCCATATTCTTTTCTCTTCTTCTAATTCTTCTTCCTCTGCATTCTCTTTCACATTTTACTCGATAAGGGCCCCTTAAACTCCCTTCTCTCTGTCTTATTTCCTCCTTTGCTCTTGTTCTCTTTACTCCTCTCGAGACGTAACCCTTCTCATCTTGTTATATGCTCCTTTCTTCCTCCACCACTGGCATTATTTACTTAAACTACCTATTCTAATTTTCCTTAACATCCTCCTATGCTTACCTCTTCCATCCTTCATTACTTGCGTCGCATAACTTTCATATTAGTTCCATTTTCCTGTCCTGGCTTTTCTCTTTTCTTTCTTCCATCCTCAACATCCCTTCTGCAAAATTTTTCTTTTACCCTGTCTGATTCTGTAGCTGGTCTGCCCTTTAGTTCACAGCACTAACTTTCATTTTGCTACCTTTCCTTCTTCTTTCAAATCTTCACGAGTCAAATTATCTGTTCAGTATCAAAGACTTTCTTTCTTCGCCAATTCTTTGATCTTGCCGAGGCTTATTCTACAGTATTTTCCATTTGCTTTGCTTGTTGAAACTAAATATGTAAACGGTACCGCTGAAGGATGCTACTACTTAATTCGCTCGTATATTAGCTGATTCCATTCTCTTTCTTCACTTTTTTATCATAATTTGGTTCTGTGACTGTGCTCAGCGTTTATTTCCTTAAGTGTTCTCTTATCTATTATGTTTACAATATCATGCTGTGAACAGATTAATGGATACTGCAAATGAATGTAGTCTTATTTATTTTTGTTTTTTTAGGTGCGATGTGAAAATTAGTCAAAGCGAACTGCGTGTAATCTACCCACTAAATAATTTACTTCCTTTAGCTAAAATTTCAAAGTTTGTTACGGCTGTTTAAATTACAAGTACTGAATAGGGTGCTTCTTCTACTTTATAGTTTTGGGACCTAAATACTAACATTCAAAAGGATGATCAGCTTTCTGTGATTTACTCCTGTACTCCTGGATTAATGGCGAGTACTTCAAACAACAACACTTCTCTTAATTTACCTCAAGACCCATACGCCTCTGAGCAGGCCCCATAAACAAACACGCCTTAATATCCGCTCACAACAACACTCTTTGATGTATGTGGTGGGCAAGGGGGGCGGTTTTTAAGTTAAAGGTCCTCATTCTCGTCGCCATGCACTTCTTCCTTACTATTATATGTCTACATCTGGTGAGTCACTGTCCTCTTGTAAATTAATAATGCAATATACGTTAACATTAATGAGACACAGGTATCTTGCGGGAGAAGAGAAGGATGAAGTATGGAAAATATATGACCAAGGAAGGGGTGCTGTGCCTCACATAAGATACTGAGAGCTGGAGGCTGTGTAAGTAAGCCCGCCTGCTGAATGAAAAGAGCTGATCATGGCCGCGGTGTAAATACAAAACCATAAACATCCATCAGGCGTTCGTTAGCATAAAATTTCGTTACCGTAAATCCATACTAGAGAGAGCCTGCGAGAGCGTGGGTGAGCAAGTTGGCCCTGGGATATATCGAGCCTTGTTTATTTCGGCTCCTCGTTCCTCTGTGCCGTCCCTGGCTTAATGAGAACTGGGTTAGGGCTTCGAGACACACTGGCTTGGCTTCCGTATTCGGTCTGTTCCGGCTGGGTTATATATGGGCGTGACCTCATAAAGTTAGCGTCGTCGGTAAGTTTTACTTTGTGGTTCTGAAGTTTAAACACAGTTCGTAATTTTTAGCTGTTATTATTATTATTATTGCTGTATTACTATTACTACTAAAACTACTACTATTATTACTATTACTACTACTACTACTACTACTACTACACACACACACACACACACACACACACAACCACTGCATCCCTCCCCCCAAGAATATCCAGCACTCTTCAAACACCGCTCCTAAACTTTCCCACAAAATCCACACACACACTCAAAACGAAACGAAGAGCGTCGAAATTGATAACCTGGCCGTAAACAAGGCAAATGCTGAATACCACAGACAGCGACGGTATAACTCCCGGGGTCGAAGGAAGAGCCATTTTTATTTCCAACTCCCCCCCTCCTCCACTTTAAATTTTGACTCTTCACTGCGATGACGTGTTTTGTGCTGTATTATTGCTAGTATCAGACGAGTTTATTTATATTATGATACTGATGAGAGAGTTCTTGAGGTATACAGGTTATAAATCGTATATGGTCTTTATTGAACATTTCACTATCAGGAGCTTTCCTTGAACAATGCGCGAACACGCACGCACGCACGCCCCTCCCCCCCCCCCACACACACACGTCTTCTGCAGGCAACAAAAGGAAGATCCAGTATATCATAACGTCCTTTATGTGAAAGTGGTTAAAGGTACCATCCGGTGGCAACATTTAATTTTGGCGGGTGAAGGATTGTTTTGGTGGATCAGCTGACATGCTCCAGGCGCAGCACAACACCCTGCCATAAAACTTACAGCGGAGGGTCATAACTTGCGCCGCGTTTTCCTGGGTAGCTGCTGTGCGCAAGTCCTCTCCTCCCCCCGTAGCGCCGCGGTTGTTCACTTTTATGTGGGGGCCAAGACCTTCACCTTGAGGGAGGCCAGACCAGGAGTTAAAGCTTTGCGGTGAACGAGGTACTCTGCCTCTTAAACCTACACTGGTACAATTCACTTTCTCAATCCCCCAAATTAACCCTTTCAGGATGTGAGGAACTCCTGCTACTGCCAGGCAATTTCCTTAAGCTTTGGAGTGACCCTGACTGCTTAGGGGCTATAAGCAACGCTTCCCAGTGACCCTTTCAAAATGAGAAATGTTAATTATTATTTTCTTTCTACCATCGGATGATTTTTTCCATATCAAGAGTGGCTTCTAGTCGCCTACGAATCTCCTATACACATTTATCATTAGTACTATCAATTGGCAAGTTTGAAGCAATGACAAAATAAACACAACCACATACAGCATACATATATAGAAAAGAAGCAACTTTGGTTCTACTCCCTCCTTCACTCGGTCTCACTATTGTTCCCTCGTAGGTATGCTCTCTATTGATCTACCCTGCCTATTCTACTTATCCCCCTCTCCTATCTCCGTCCCCCAGCCCTACCCCTTTTCTCTCCTAGTCCCTCTACCTTTAATCCCAGCCTCCTTGTCTCCCCAACTCTCCAATCCCCACTCTTTCTTGCCCTACACCTCTCCTCTCCTAGTCCCCAATGTCTCTACATCTAACCTCCAACTAACCTCCAGCCCAACAACCCCTCTGATCTCCAAGTCTTTAATTCTATTCCCCAATCTCCCCAGTCTCCTACTCTCCCTCTATACCCTACGAAACCTCGTCTCTCCTAACCCCTTTCCACCTTCCCCCACACACCTCCTACTCCTCCAAAAACCTCTCCCACGTTCCCCAACCCCCTCCTTGCTGAAACACCTTTTCTATAGTCAATCCAGCTCTCTTTTTCTCTTCAAGTCTCTTCATATCTCATTTTCTTCTAGTTTCTCCAGCTCTCACCCCGACCCCCCAACATCCCCATCCACCTATTACCCCTCCGAAACCCCTCCTACGCCTTTCAAACCCCTCCCACACACCCCAAAACCCCTCCCACGCCCCCCTAAACCCCTCCCACCCCCATTCCCAAGAGTATAGGCCCTCCAGCTCCCTCTCTGCCCATAAAGATATTGGGTGTAGGCCTACCCAGAGGGCCGGCCGAGACGTGTATTCCTGTCACATAATTCTCAACCTCCATTACGCGCCACAGAATTGAGGTACAGAGCGGAATTTCGTATATACATAAATTGCTGATCGAGTAGATTGTACCGCACAAGGGAGAGCCGGGATGAAAAATTAAATGGATTTGTTTGGCTCCGGATACTATGGTGATTTTCTGGCTATGAACGAAACTACAGCAATAACAGCACATAAAATACACATTAGCTCACTCTGTTATTATCGACTTCTTTATTTTGTCGTAATGGTACTGTATCTATGACAAAATGAAAATGCTTTACAAATGCTACATGTCATTTCATTAATCTTAGGTGCTACTCTCCGTCGTGATCGGGTTTAAGATTATATTGTGAGAGGAATAAGAAGCAACGGCTGAGGGGGCGAGGAGGCGGACGGTAAAAATCATGAGCAAGACAAGGACAAAGGAACACACGATCACTCGGGATTATGAAAACCAGTTTCAAAACAAATGCTTTCCTCATTTGTGGTTGGAATCGGTGAAACTAAGATAAGGAACAGTGGTGGGGTGGAGAATGGGAGGGAGGAGAAGAGGGAGGAATGGAAGGAGAGGAGATGGAGAGCGGAGATGAGATAGGGAGGGAGATGAAAGCTTTACAATGTCAGACTAAGAAAGGACCAAAAGGTACTCTGACAGTCGACCACAAAACTAAAATCACACTCAAAGGACCAAAAGGTACTCTGACAGTCGACCACAAAACTAAAATCACACTCATTTGTGGGTGGCAGTAGTTAATTAACATGAGGAACTGTGGCGAGGTGGAGGAGAGGAGGGGAGAGAAAGAGGGAAAGGGAGAAGAAGGAGAGGAGAGGGAGATAAGTCGGGAAGAAAAGAGGGAGATGGGTGGAGGAGAGGAAAGGGGGACGGGTGAAGGAGACGGAGAGGAAGATGGGTCATGGAGAGGAAAGGGAGACAGGTGAATGAGGGAGAGGGAGACGGGTGGAGGAGAGGAAAGGGAGACGGGTGGAGAGGTGGAGAGAAGAGGGAGATGGAGGCGCACGGTAGCTCAGAGTGGCCAGAAAATACGCAACATGCATCTTCCCCCAACTCCCCGCCAGCGCAGTAAATCACACCTCTAATGTACCCGACCCCACCACTGACACCACCACCATTACCACCACCACCGCCGCCGACACTGCCACCATACTGCCACCATCATCATAACCACTGCTGCTGTTATTTCTTCCATTATCACTGACACCATTTCCATCACCACCACCACCACCATCAATACCACAATTACCGTCGTTATTTCTACTTCTATCATTGTCATCACTTCCACCATCATCATAACCATTACCCCTGTTATTTTTGCCATTATAACTGCCAACACTTCCACCAGCATTGTTACCATTACAACTCTACTTGCACCAATGACAACTGTTACTTCTACCGCATCCACTGCCACCATTACCACCACCATCAAAACAAATACTACCCTGCCATTCCTCACAGGACTTTACAACCAATACCACCATGATTACCACCTGTACCACAAACACAGCAATTTACCACTACCACAAGCTACTCTCACGATACGCTTTTCCCTTAAACTTGATCTATAATTGACCTTTCTCCATCTTGAAAGCGGAGATGTAACAGGAACACAGCACTAGTCACGAAGGAGTAGCCTCGGAGTTATGAGAAAAAATCCGCAAAAAGACTAAAACTTGGACACAGTTAACGTGGATGAAGTACAGTATTACTTTCGAGTACACCTTCACCCAAATCACTACCATTTACCACCGTCACAAAACCTTTAAGTATACCTAGGGCCTTGTAGTCTGAAAGGGCATCTCAAAATTCACTTGATACGGTTTTATTATTATTTATAGTTTGGTAATGATAAACCCTAATTAACAAACGTGCACGGATCTGTTAGGCGTCTTGGCTGCATACTTGTCAAGTTCGGTTCATAAACGGCCGTATTTTCTGTTAAAAATTGCCCAAAAGAGCCTCTATAGTTTCCCACTGCTTAGGGCGTTACCATGTCTAATTCCAGCCCAGCATATACCGTCAAAGTTGCAGGTGATACTGGCTGACCATCACTTATTACAGCAACAGTTACCATACACTAACGCGAAAACTAAAATCACCTCTGCATACACCTCCATCACCACTTCACCTACATCATTACCACAAACAACCATCACTATCTCCACTGCTGCATCTTAAATCACTGGTACGGACACATTTGCCTCCAACACAGCCTTTAACTCTGCCTCACCATTATCAAACCTACCACAATAACCATCATGCAATCGACCACCACCATCATCAACAATTCTACCACCATCACCATTATCAGATCTAGTACCATCACCATTATCAAAACTAGCACAATTACCATTATCAACTCTACCATCATACTACTCCCTCAAGGACCATCAAGACAATAAAAACTACCATCATCGTCTTTTTCTGTACCCACTTACAATCCATCCCACAAAATGTACTACCATATCATCTTTAATAATCGCTCTATAATCACACCATCATTACCACTATCTCGAGCGCCATTAACACACTGTAAACTTCCACTAATATTTACTAACGTTTATTATCAGTCCTTTCTCATTATGCACTTCCGTGTTAGTACGTTTACATACATACATACATACATGCAGTCATCATCATCATCGTCTACATCACCACCACTTTCAATACACCATACATTCAGACATACCATCACCACCTCTATCGACACTATAGACACTCAATACTGTCACCATATTTTTCCTATCCACCTCTCACTGCAGTTTTACAAAATACACTCACTTATCATCACATTTACATACATCAAAATTATCGTCATAACTACAAACAAACTTACCATCATCACAACCTCAGGCACCATTGACATATTCATTACTACCATCATCATCATCCTACTATTTACAATCCTCCCCACAGAATATAATAACCATCATTATTTTTGTATTCACCATCATCACCATCCTTAAAATATAATAAAACCAGCCATTATCACTGTATAATCAGCCTATCACCACCACCATCATCTCAAGTATCATTCAGCACAATCTGAACTGCCACCAACTTTTTCCTACCTCCCCATTCAACGATTCTCGCAAAATGTTCTCACCTTTACATCCATCAGCATCATCATCATCATCAATACCTAAACCACCATCATCATTAAAACTACCAGTATCATCAATATCTCAAGCACCATCAACGCACTCCCAACTACCACCATCTTCTTCCTATCCCCCATCTTTCCCCTTAGTACGACCCTTCCCCCCAGTACGACCCTTCCCACAGAATCTCCCATGTACACACACCATCGACGACGACTTTTACCGACACTCCTTCCCGACTTTCCCATGAAGGTTAAATATGCCCATTGACGTCAGGTCCTTTGAGGCGAAGGGAGGACCTCTATACAACGTTTAGTGAGGGAGGCTGGACGGATGTATTAAGGGGATGGATGGATGCGTTAAGGGGCTGGACGGATGTTTTAAGGGGCTGGACGGATGTTTTAAGGGGCTGGATTGATGTATTAAGGGGATGTAAGGTGTACTTTGATGGTTGTTTGGATGTATTATAGATGCAGAAAGCAAGGAATTAACTTCAAGAGTGTACCGGGGACTATTTTAGGAGGGCAAGAAGTTTGAGACAAGAAAATGGGGACAAAAAGAAAGTACAATTTTACTTGAAAATTTCTCAGTACAATTTAAAACAGGATTGCTTTGGAGTCTGGTGAGAAAGGAATGTCACTCAATCAAAACAGAGTTCTTCTCAGTAAACTAAAGAATAACTTTGGAAATATATGGCATCCTTTACAAGTTAGACAAATATTAAGGGATATGATAAGAGCTGGATATGCTGCGAGTGCTACCCAAAACTGATCCAAGGTCCCTGACTTATCTACTTTTGCAAGGGATTTATATACCGTGATGGGATTTATGTACTGTGATGGATGTCATAAATCCGTAAGAAAAATACTGGATGTTGTATTTTTTTTTCTCTTGTGAACAAATTAAGGGGTGCAAAAAATAACGAGTAAACCAAGCTAAGAGGATTTACATATATTGCAGAATACTTCAACAGATATAAATGTTTCCACAGACGTCAGACATAAACCGATACTTTAAATGCTCTCAAAGAAGTCTTAATGCTGTCAGATATACTGCAATATATTAAAAACTCTCAAGGAAGATTCACTGTCATATATGACGGTAAATCAAATGCTTCGTAAGAAATCTTAAAAGTATTCAGATCTATCCACTAAGGACACTAAATCCTCCTAATTCCACAGTCACGTCTCGGCAGTCCTTACACGCCTGGCTGGGCTTGTGCGATCCTGTAAGTCCAAAACGCCTGGGCTACGGACAAAAAGTGCACTGGGCGGCATACTAAGGAACGGACAGGCAGGGAGAGGCGGCTGGGTTTACTGCCACTCCCTCCTTCACTAATCCAGCTAGTTTTTCCCCTCATTTTTTCTTGTCTTTTTTTTGTGTGTGTGTGTGTGTGTGTGTGTGTGCGGCTGTCATATGTGTTATATATGCGTGGATGTGTCAAAGGTGTTCTCTCCTCTTACAAACACACATATATTGAGGCAGTGTTTCCACAGACATTTTTATACATAGCAAAGTAGTGTATCAAATGTAATTCTCAGCCCTCTAGTGTATGTATTTGTATAAAGTGTTAATTGTGAGGGCAAAAGGTGTACATAGAATATACAGAGATGTGATGACGACAAGAGGTAAACATAGTTCCTCAAAGGCATCATCACTTGAGAGATGTACAAACTGCATAACAACACAAAAACATATACTGAACAAACATCAAATATATCATTACTACAGGAAGTGCGAGTAATGGCTACACGGATGCACGAAAAATATATCAGTGGAAGTGGGAATGTAGTTAGTAATAAATACGAAAAAATCTCAACTAAACTCGGAGAGATGAGGGAATTTGCCAGTAATAAATACGAAAAAATCACAACTAAATTCAGAAAGACGTGGGAATCTAGCCAGTAATAAACATCAAAAACTCTCAACTAAATTTAGAGAGAAAATGTGAGTTAACAAAAACAAAAAAAATCAGAGGGAAGAAGATGCCACATACTAACACATTATCTTTCCCGCCAGTCCCTAATGATGGCTGCCATGCACGACGCTCACAGGTGCCACACATAACGGATGCAGACAGCACTGTGACACCAAGATAATATCTGGACGCGCACTCGGAATCTTTAGCGACCCCTCCTCTTCGTCTGGTACATTATTCATCTAAGATACTGCTCAAGGGCCTAGTCAATGCACTCTGTTCTGTGGCGTAGAACTGACAAGATAACGAAACAATACAGCTGTGAAAGGCATGCACGAGGGCACTTTTGTTTCCTCCTATCATTTTATTATGGTTACCTCCAGGAGATTTTATTCAGTTTAGCGACAGGTATCATAGGGACAGGGGTTGGTGACGCCTACACCTAACACCTCCAGTTCACAAAGTGTCTCCCATGCAAAATAAAATCGTCTGGTGGTAGCACGAATACAATGAAATCATGTCAGGGTACATATCATATGCAAGGGGAGAACTACATGAAAAAACAGAATGTGCCATCCTTTCCCCCCCCTTTTTTTTTTTTTTATTATGTCCGACTCTGAGCATAGACTTGATGGTCTGTTCCCTGAGACCCAGCACAGTCTTCCTACGTGCCACACAGTCACATGGTAATTTTCAGCCTATAACCTAAATACACTTTATTTTCATGGAGGCACGAAGATAACTATACGCCTCGAGGCAGACTCATAATTACATGTAAAAGCACTGCCATAATTATATTCCTACCGGCAAGCTCCAGATCAGGCCATAATCAGAAACTCTCCTATGCTAAAGCTGTGTATAAGAATGCTAGTAAATATGTTTGTCTTCACCCATACCGCTACCAAACTCCTCACAGGTAAATAAGAATTAGTGCTAAAGAGATAATATTCTAAAAGCAACAACGAACCGTAATAAAATTTAACTGTTAAGGAGAACTGTTTATCCTGTAAAGTATAGTGTTAAAGTGACAAACTAAGAAAACCAAACCGACCCGTGATAATAGTTAACTTCTGAAAAAAAAAGACTTGCTTATCCTGAAAATAAACACGACATCAGATCCAGGTAGGAGATAAGCCACGAGCGAATGTTGATGTTGTGCCAAGGGTGGAAAAAATTAAGTTGAAACTGCCATAAGTCCTAGCCGACCTGGACGCCGCGGCTGCACCAAATTAAAAACTCCGGCAATTTGTTACATGAGCTGAAATCACGCAATATATAATTATGGATATTATTGACGAGGCAGAGGCATGGCAAGATGTCTGAATGTGTGGGGGGGAGGGTTATACTCAGAGGGGCCATTTATTTAGAGTTCCAGGATACAAGAATGTGGGCATGTCTGAAAAACTCAAGGCTTTATGGAGATACATTTCCAAAATAGCTCAGGTAACCATTTGCTAAGACCACCATAACTGAGGATGTTTTTTGGTAGAGAAAGACACGGAGAGCTTTCTGAATGTGTGGGGGTTACATTGAGATAATCCATATGAGTCCCACCACAAAAAAAAAGTGTGAATATACCTCTCCCATCTTAAAAAAACAGACGGCAATATAAAATCCCTCCAAAATAGCTAGCAAGATGAGCCATTTGCTAGCATTACCAGTTTTTTTTATAGGATACCAGTGACAAGTAGTATAGCGGGGAAAGATATCTCAATGTCAAGGGTTATACTCAGACAAGCCAATGTACTCCCAACACAGCTAGGAAGATGAGCCATTAACTATATTCTGAGGGTATGCCCGTGGTACTAACAGGGCAGGGCACGACAATTTAACAAGGCATGTGGGGCTGTACGAAAACAAGCCATTGCAACTAGTATACCTGATGATGATGATGATGATGATGATGATGATGATAACGATACTTAACTGCTTATTCCACTCTCTTTCACCTAAACATCACATCATACTCTGCAGTTGAAAAAAAAAGATATGGAACAGGATTCAGATGGGTTTATACAGTCAACATACCATCGTACATATAAATCACAAATCTCATGGGCT
>JAGKTI010004061.1:38476-52763 GCA_018397915.1 Birgus latro | reverse complement strand
TAATAATAATAATAACGTTTGTTGTTCATTAGGCCCAGTCCGTCTAGTCAAGCAGACCCACCAACCACCCCTGCAGGCTGTCCCTTGCAGTGAACAGATGTTCCCTTAAGGCTGACTGCGTCTCACCACAGCAAGGCGCAGGGAACAGTGTTGAGATTTGGATCCTGGATGGTTACGTCTCCACCCAGTTAACAAGGGCACCATAGTAAGCTCCACCTCACTCGGTACTTTGGTTATGTGGTTACCACCCAGTGTTGTAAATGATTTCCTGGGTTACGGGAAACTATAAGTATCACTCAGTGTAGTTAGCTGAATGGAAATGAAGCGTAATAAATAGTGACAGGAAGGAAAAGCAGAAGTAGGAACAGAGGACGGCAGACACAGACACAGAATGAGAAACTTGTTAGTATATTCCTCCAACCTCCAGACGATTTTAAGCAAATAGTGGGCGACCTCTCATAGTGAAAGGGTTGTAGATGTAGTAGAGATGATGGTAGCAACCCCAGGCTCATCTGGACGTGAGCCCTGTGCAGTGCAGGCTGAACCTGCCCTTCTACCATCCACCATCCTTTTTACGAATAGCAGGGGATAAGACGTTGAGCGATGTTTGTATAACCTGGAAGTGGAGTCGCTTAATTATATCGATGTTTGTATAACCTGGAAGTGGAGTCGCTTAATTATATCAGTGCCAAGACATAAAGGCGTCCCCTTCAGCGGCATAGTGAAGAGGTAATTGAAGGCAATATCTGGCCCCATCTCTTAGTTACTTCCAACACTGCAACCCCTTATCCTCTTACATGCTGTCGATGAAAACTAAGTCGATATTAAAACGATATAAATAAGATAATGTTAACGTGTAATATGCATAATTAATAGCTAAGGAAGAGGTACAACGAAATTATGCAACTTATAATGCGGACTAGGGCTATGAAGTGTCTGCAATAAGTAACCTCCACCTGTAATACAGGCATAAAGTAATAAATAACTGTGCTATAAAGCCTCATAAATACATGAGTAAGGAAGACGTACTACAGTTCCTTCACATTAACTTGGCCCAGAGTTCAGGCTTTGCAGCTTACTTTACAAAGGTTAGAGGGAGAGTAGGACAATGCTACGGCTCTGCATCTTTTCCATTGTAGTTATTCGTGACCAGCTGTTAATCAATTGGAGAGATGGAAATTTTAGGCCAAGTTAAAGTTACAACGATATAGGAAGATTTCTTAACCTACGATAAAGCCTGAGATCGTCAATGGGCCTCCACTTGTCCACTATTTCTAAAGCACACGACAGTGACAGAAGGTATTTCCGCATCAGTACAACGTGGTCCATATGTAGCACTTCTCTTCCTCTCCGCCGGGCGAATTTCTAGTGTGTTGTAGGGACGGCCCAGTCAGCGCTATCAATATCTATCCTGCATCATGTATCAAATTCCTTTTCCCACAGCAACGCCCACACCCACACAAGCAGATTCAGCCGTCCTCGCAACACAACATACCACCAGGTGTTTGTAGGAGAGCGCTATTTACGGTTCACCCTATAGTAGCTAGCTGACTGCACTCTGTTATGTAGGATTCAGGTTGACATTATCCAGTAAGCAAACCCACAGGTGTTGCATCGAATGACTAACAAAATCAGAGGCTTGCTTACACCTTTGAGATCTGAGGGTTAATAACATGAAACTATATTCCCGTACTGTAATAGCCTATGTACAGTACAGAAGTTTCGTCTGACTTCTCCATTACCGTTTTTGCACAGTACATTCTATCATTCTCTCGTGTGCCATTTATATTGTTTTAATATCAATACAGTCTGCACTAATGGCATACAAGAAGATACTCAAGTGTAATGTACAGAGTAGATCGCTAAGAAAAAGGTGTTACGAAATCTGAAAGGCACTTACAATACGACCCTGACAGCGCAAAAAGGGGCAAGTATTATGTTAATCTCCAAATGGCACAGGGGACGCCGCAGCATTCCTTAGCGATTTATTATGCACAGCAGCTCACTAGCCCTACGTGTAACTGATGCCATGTTTACATTAAAACGATGTAAATAACTCATAACGGAATGTTTAAATATAACGTGGAAATGAATAACAAAAAAAAAGTTGTGCTACGAAGTCTGTTATGCCACCCAAAATAGAAGTCTGATTACCTGGGTGAGGAGGACCGTGAAGGCAGCCAAGGTCAACAGCAGCACTAGGCTGGCGATGCGGCGGCGGTGACGACGCACAGAACCTGCCTCCCCTCTCATCATTCATGCACCTCTGATATGTCCACGTCTGATTATGATACTGCCGATAACTGCCTCTCCAATTATAAGCACAGGTATTCATAGGCGTGGAAATTTGTTATTAACTGATTTAGATACCAGTAGGAAACATCGGTTTTCCAGCTTCAAACAAATTTCCTGTGTGTGGAAGCTCGTTATTTACTGATTCGAAGCTCTTAGAGACAGTCAACAAGCGTGTCTCTAATTCTGCAGTTCTTAATGGGCGTTGACACGTGATTTACTGATGAGATGCACTTGAAGATAAGCTACGAACCTCCAGTTGTGAACACAGTCACTTTATCCCCGTGGAAACTAATTATTTGCAGATAAGAGACGCCTGAAGATAGTCATCCAGAGCCTGCCTCGCCAGTTCTGAATAGTTATTCCTACTTCCTAGGCGTGGAAACTCGTTATTCTTACACGAATCACATGATAATGGACAGCGTTGTTTTTGTCGAGACAGTCCAACCAAATGAAGGAGACGAGAAAGGGTTGTCATTTTAGCGCTTTTTTCTGCTTGGTCTGTTTAATTTCACCTATATTTAGCGGAAAATTTAACATGCGGCAATAGATTTAATTGTATTCTCGAGTTTTCACATGGTAAGCTATGGGGCTGTATTAAAGATTTTAACATTTCTAGCGATATGACACTCGACATTTTTGCATGTTTGTTTGTTTGTTTTTTTGTAAGTTTAGCTGTATTTGAGTGACTGGCTTTGGCAACTCTTAGTGGCGTGGCGGTGTGGCTAGATGCTTCTGGCACTGATTTTCTATCGCACTTTTCCTGTTACTCTAAACTAGGGAAAACAGTATCCAGAAGCATCCGCAGCAATATGATGTCTTTTTTATAGTCAACTAGACTATTTTCTTTTCCTTAGATTAGGTTTTTCTAACTCGATTAATAAAATACAGGCTAAAGCCTTAACTATTCGCTTCAGAGGAAAAAAAAAGTCTGTATCAGTAAAACAATACCTCCTCAACCTTCCTACACTGCCTGAGAAGAGATCTTTTATACAGCATGCCAAGGGTAATCTCTTATTGTAAGACGCTGCACTTTGGTGAGAGAAACGAAGTTCTCTGGTAGCTATTTAGAGTTTATTGCTGGAGCAAACGGTACAGAGTTCCCCTCGAGAGTGGCAGCCCGAGACTGACTTACATCTGCCAGCCTCTTCGTGGGAAAGACATTGGACTCAGCGCTTTTAAGATCTAGCAGTGGGGACATACAGTGGAGGGGGGAGATATTACAGTGGGGGCACATTTGCAGTGGGGGGCATAGATATACAGCAGGGGTACATATACAGTGGGGGACATAGATATACTGTGGGGGTACATATACAGTGGGGGGCATAGATATACAGCGGGGGTACATATACAGTGGAGGGGCATAGATGCACAGTGGGGGTACATATACAGTGCGGGGCATGGATATACAGTGTGGGTACATTATGTCGATTTTTTTTTTCCAGTCTAGCTCAGTCTTCTCAGACCACTACCACACTGCACCCAAACTAAGACTTTGACTCATGGCTTCGATCTTTGATCAATCTGCACCAAGATCTAATCATTTCTTCCAAACAACACAGTGTATTTGTCAATGTTTAGGTGGAGACCAATTATCATACCAGCCTGGGGGTAAGTAAGCCTTTCCACCTGATTACAGCTCTCCATGTATGTCGCAATCTTGAGCCATTATCGTACTGTCCTCAACTCTTAGTCTCCACACATGACCTCAATCCACATCTTCCTTGATCTGCCTCTAGGCATTCTTCCCGACACCTGTAGCGGTGGCATCTTCGTCGTGGGTCCACCCCCCAGAGGCTGTCGACGTGGAGGAGGAGGATAGCATGGAGGTCAAACCACCGCAACCCCCCCGGCCCCTCATCGGGCCCGAGAACCTGGAAGTGGCTTCGGTCGCCTGGGCAAGTACCACATCTCCCAGCACAATACACACGACAACACTGTTTTTTCATACTGAAAAATAACTCCTCGGTGGTCATTTCTCGACTCTTCTAGCCGGTGACACTGACAGCAATCCAGGACCCATCAACAAATACATATATATGTCCAACATCCTCGAAACCCATCACTTCGAGTCAACAGACAAAGGGTTCAGTTCAGTGCAATTCTTGCAAGAACTGAACCCATTTCACCTGCACAACACTTGCATCCAGAGAACATTACACAGACACCTGGACCTGCTAATTTGCTCCTTTTCCCACCCTCTAACCCTCCTACCAGCCCCTCTCCTACTTCCTCCAGACCTCTTCCTCCTAATCCACCGATCCCTCCCACGCCATCCAATCCCTCAACCCCTCCCATTCCACCCCAGTCTAATTCACCCCAACCCTTATCTCTGTCACAACATTCTCCTACCCTTTCTTCCACCCACACCCCCACCTCCCCCCCCGTGCTGCAGCACCCAACACACATCGTACACACAACATTTAACATTCTTCAAGTAAACATAGATGGCATATACATCCCCAAAAAACAAACAAACACACACACACACACACAATTCGTCAACCAACAAAACATGCACACTGCCATCTTACAAGAAACAAAACAACTCAGAACACAAAACCACCTACGTTTCATAATTCCACGGCCATCAGAGAAGACCAGTCTGACAGCGGTGGCTGCGGACTCATCGCACCTGGAACACAAATCCATCAACTTTTCAGATACTAGTGCACACACAAAATCACTTCCCACCCCACATGACACCACAACAGAAATTCAGTCAACTAAAATAAGCACTGGCAACAAATCACGCATAACAATGGCCAATGCATACATTCTCCCCCAGTCATCCCCCACAGTACCAGATAATTACTCTCCTCAAATACACTACATCACTAACATACCCAACATCAACCTGGGTGGTGATTTCAACGCCAAGGCGTCGGCCTGGCATGTCAACAACCCTGACACAGACAGAGGGCTGGTACTACAATCCTAAACAGATAATCTTTTCATCCACAACAATCTCCATCAACATACCCATACCCCACACCAAGACCTCTTTCTTCCTCCCATCATCCCTAGGCATCACCTTTTGCTCCCCAAACAGCGCCCCCGCAACATCCTGGAGAGTGGCCAAAACCCTTGGCTCTGAGCACCACCCAAGCATTATCTCTACTGAAACCAGAATCACCCCGGCTGACCACAGACACACTAACACTATTGTAAAAGAGCCAACTGGGAGGCCTTCACAACTGAAACCGCGCAACATTTTGAAACATTAAACAGTACACCCATCACAAACATCAACACTGCCGTGCAAATTTCCAATACAGTTATTCAAAATGCAGACAAAAGACACATCCCTAGAGGCAACAGAGAGAGAGACAACCCCAACTTCACACCAGAAATTGAAGGTCTCATCAGTCAGCGCAACACACTACAACACTCCCCAACACCCCATACACAAGACACCATACAACAAATACAAGAACTAAACATTCAGATAAACAATAAAATATCAGAGCAGCAAACACTAAACTGGAATAATTATCTCCAAACACTTGATCACGAAATAAACACCACCAAACTCTACAAAACACTAAACAGAATCACACACTCCAACAGCAACATTAAACAATCACACGCTGCCATCACAACAGACACCATACCCTCAAAAAAAAAATACTCTCATCACTCACTTTTCACACGTCTGTCATCCAAACCCCCATCGTGACGACCGACGTGTCATCCGACGCAAGGGACAATTCCACACAGACACAGACTTCGCACCCATCACTTACAACACGGTTCTAGGCCACTACACTCCACAAACACTCTTCTTACAGACCTTACACAGAGAGTTTTTGCTAGCATCAGTTCAGCTGGACCACCACACACAACACTCCTAGTCACATTAGATACAATACATCACAAACATCAAAAACAAATAAACACCTAGACTCAATGCCCTGAGGTCACTTGCCCATACAACATTTGGACACAACAAAGAAACCACCACCACAGTATACAAAGAATATATAATTTCAGTGATGAATTATGCAAGCCCTGCTTGGGCTCCAAACCTCACTAAAACGCACTATAACACTCTTCAGACCATACAAAACAAGGCCCTAAAAATAATCACAGGCTGCACAGCTACTACACCTACAGACCACCTACACCAAGAAACCAAAGTCCTCAAGTCAAGGATCATCTAGACATGAGAGGTACCCAAATTCTTGGTGCAGCCACTACAAACCCACATCATCCACAACACTACATGGCAGCACATCCACACACCAAGGAACATCAAAACACCCAGCACACAATATCATACACAAATACTGTCATCTCTTCCCCCCCACCCGCCTCAGACCAGCTTCCAGAAGCATATCCATGCTCAAATCACTCGCCACTCCATTCAGTCACTCAAAGACACAGCTGCATGCATGGCCTCCTGATATCCGCCCTTCTGAATCCTATCTCCCTCGTGAGGCCAGGGTCTGCCTGGCCAGGCTTGGATGTGGGCATCATCCAGCCCTCTTGAGTTTTCAGAAGCTGGATAACTCTGTCGCTGATGCCTATCCAGGATGTAACACAGCACCCCATACAATTAAGCACATCATGGAAGACTGCACTGCACACAATCACCTACGCCAACAACACAACATACACTCCTTGAGAGCTCTGTGGGAAAGTCCGGTCTCAACCATCGCCTTCCTTAAGGACTCCGGGCTGTTCGGCCAGACTGCTTGGGGAACAACTACTACTACTACACATTCATACTTCTGACCCTCTTCAGTCATACTTTATCCAAATCATGTCAGACATTTGGAACATTGTGCCCTGAACTTTGAGCTTGACTTCTGATCAAGTTGCATCAAAATCAAATTCTTCTTCTCAAATCCACACACAATGTATGTGCTAATTTTGAGTTACATCATATCAGGAACTCAGAAGAAATTTTGTCAACATACATACACACAGTATACAGAAACAGACTCAGTTACAACAGCTATGCCTTTGGTGTTGTTATAACTGGACAGGATGGCATCTATATGCAATATAACTGCATCCTCAGAGGAATGATCAGAAGCACCAACCCAGTTCAGTGATACACTTCATTATGCAGACCAGAGTTTGTTCAGTGTTCCAAGTACTGTACAGTATTCACAGGGTGGCCAATTACACAACCCAGATCCAATATGAAAAACTATAGCCTATATCAGTGTATGACCTAAAATAACTCCCTGTGAGGGGTAGCCTCCAAGTGTTTCCATCCCTGCTATGCAGTAACACTTCTCTCACAAACCACCACCACCCTTCACTACATCCTGCACATTTTCAACCATCTTACGCTCTCATACTTCCTAATCAACCTCTCATTCCTGCACAGTACTGTACATGTATTGGACATTAGTCCCCTCTATTCAGAAAGCAGTTTTAACCACTGCCATTGAGATGTTGATAACACAGTAGACAGATACAGTACCAAGGAGAGTGTAGAAGCTAAGTTGGGGATAATATTACTACAGACAAAGGAACTGAAATAATATATAATTAAGAATGATGAATAGTTGATGTATGGTAAAGAAGATGTAAGGACAAAGCACCCTGGAGGCTATCTATCTATCAATCTATTGCCAGACACCACAATTCTGTAAGGGGTGGCCACAAACAAATCTCATCCATGTCCCCTGCCATTTCACTGGCATTTCTGGAGGCATTTCTGTTTATGCCAACTCCAGTTACAAGTCTCCCAGGCATTAAGAGATGGTAATGATGTAATGAGATTCTGCATTGTATAAAAATTTATTATACAGCTACAAAAACTGAATACATTAATCAATAAAAAATTATAAAGATTAATACCTCCTCACTGTCTGATACCAATACCAGTCATTAATACTAACGCTTTGTCTTTAACCAGTCAATATGAAACCGGGATTCTATGGGCTTGATTGGTAAAGAGAATGAGTGTTTGGTCCATTTCACTCAGCATGCTGTTGATTAGTCCTCCCACTTTCATCTTCCCTTTTTCTTACTTTCTTGATCTACTTGTGGGTAAGAAAAATAGGTGGGATGATACTGATGATGATGATGATGATATGGTTTTACAATATCATAGCAAGATAGGTAAATACACAAGGTGATGTATTTACTGCATCCCTTCTCAATTCTCAAGTGCTGCAGGGCCAACTTAGTTGGCATTACCAATGTCTACCCTGCATAATTAAAGCAAAACTGCAAATCACTGTTACATATACAATAAGTAGAGGTAACCTGTTACTTGGGGCCTCTCAACAAATTTGCATAACTCATTCCCACATCCACATCAGCAAAGTGAGCTGTTTACACATGAGAACTGATAAGAGGAATACAATAAATGGATCACTGCACTGTTTATATTAGCCAAGTACTGTAATATACAATACAGTTATTCCCCAACTCGGGGAACATTTTAGTTATTAATGTTTTTCAGTGGCCTCTACAAAATACTGCATACTGTACAGTATTTATTACCCCAGTGAACCCAGGGATAATGTTTTTATTTTATTCAAGATGTTTCCTGACAATTTTATTCAACTCAGGGTAAGCTTTTCAAAATGGAGAGTTTAGATACAGCCATAACAAAGCCCTTCAATATGAGAGGCTATTGGTAAGTTGAATAAACTCATCTGGTAGCATCAAAATTAAAGTAAAAAGAACAGCATCCTGATTCAGGGGGTTATGACCTAATAACAATGGTATTAATTATTAAAATTTACTTGAATCAACTGGTACAACAAAGGTATTTCAGTTGCTACTTGTGTTCACAAATCACTTGTACATATTTGGCCTACAATATCGTGGACTTCAACTTAACTTCATCCATCCATCCATCATCCAATCCTATGTCGCCCCATGAAGAGCGTAAGAGGCTGGGGCTTTTAAGTCACAAACCATGGCTCACAAGCAATTTAGCTTGAAAACATTCCTTCACCAAGTGGCCCTATCATACTTCTGTTTTTGTAGTGGCCCTGCACTCATTTGGACTTAAACCTGGTGGACTCAGGCTGAAGGTGTCCTTCTCCTGCAGTCCACAATCCCCCTTTCAGGGGACAGGGAAGGAGTTGAGGGATGTTTAAACTGGGCAGCTTGGCCATATGATTATATCAGTGTCACCATGTGAAGGCATCCCTCTCCAGCACCTACCATAAATTTTGCCATATAGTGCTACTGGGGCATCTGTCTACTGAACTGGCCCATCATATTCCCACCAAATCCACCCTGCCTACTGCCTGGTCCACTTTGCATTCCACCAGGTCCACCTTGCATCCCTCCTGGCCCTCCCTGCATCCCTCCTGGCCCTCCCTGCATTCCTCCTGGTCCAGCCTGCATACCAGCCTGCATGCCACCTGGCCCTCCTTGCATACCCCCCGGACCAGTCTGCATACCACTTTGCATTCCACCTGGCCCACCTTGCAAACTTGGTTGCATGCCACCTGGCCCTATAGTCATCTGTGGTCCTTGCATACCTCGTGGTCCAGGTTGCATCATTCCACCAGCCATGGAAGTGAGAGGCTGCTGCATGTGGCCTGGACCTGGGCCAAGGCCAGGTCCTGGAGCAAGAGTTCCCATACCAGGCTGCATATGACCAACAGGCTTAGGTCCACCAAAATGTGGACCAGAAGTTGTCATAGGACCACCTGGACCAGCCAATGAGGATACTGTAGTTGTGCCAGTGGATGCTGCAGAAGACATCATAGTGGAGGTCGGTACTCCCCCTGCTCCACTCGTGGCAACTCCACCTCCTGAGGCCCCAGGAGAGGCCATGTGAGGTGAGGCCAGGTGAGGGGAACCCAGGGCCGGGGCAACGGTAGGTGCTGACGACACTGGTGCCTGTGACTGAGGCTGTGGTGGGGTGGGAAGAGGGGTGCCATCTGGAGCAAGGGTCAGACTCAACAACAGTTCCCTAATACATGGAAACAGTGACATCTCTCCAGGCTGAACAGGTGTGCGAGCCATGATGTCATTGATAACCTGTGTGAGGGCAGGGGAAGGGGTCTGGTCCCGCCGTTCTGCCATCTGTGTCTTGTTGGTGACGCTGTCGTACACTACTGGTAGCATCAGACTCCCTCCCTCACCCTCACTCCCACTACCACGACCACGTGTCAGCTGGAACTGTTCAAACATTTGTTATTCACCTGACCTCAAACCAAGAACAATGCTAACATTAAACCACCTCATTTAAGCTTGATTCACGTGATATCATAACAATAACACTGCTGAAATTGCAGAACTCGTACAAAAACATAACAGAACTTGCACAAAAACATAATTCACCTAACACCAAATCCAGTACATTGCTGATACAAGCTACAGAACTCACATAAAAGCCTCGGTCATTTGACATCATATCATGAAGACTACTGACATTCTAGAACAAACACAACAAAACTTTACTTACCTAACATCATACATAAAGGTTTACATCACCTGATATTATCCCCTAAACACTGTTGCCATTACAGAACTCACATAAAGGCATCATTTTTAACCATCTCATGGTCAGAGCATGTAGCCTAAATCCAAAAAGATATAGCTACAGTTTTCAACTGTATACTGGTCTCAATTTATTCAACACATCACTTACATTTCACTGAAACACAAAATATTAACATACTCACAAAGAAAAGTATTTTGTTTTTTGAGACCATGACTGTGAAGAGACCTGGTGGTGCAATCTGTGAACCCATGGGTGGTTTGGTTAGACACCACTGCAGTGACCACTTCATCTGCTGCTGCTGCTGTGCTGATGGCATCTGTACCAAAACACAAAAAACTAAACAACAAAACTTTAATAATAATGTGGAAAATACTGTACAACAAAACAAAATACAGTCCATCAAATAATAACTGGCTGATTAGGAAAACTGTCCATTCCAGGAATAGTTAGATATTTTTTTAATAAAGGTCCTAGGGCTGTATTAATGTTTAATGCAATAATGAATAAATTTTTTGAAAGATGTGAGTATGGTCACATAACATACCAGCTCTAGTTGCATGATGCGTATGCAGTCTCTCAACACTCTGGGAGAAAACTTGAGGATGCTATTGAAAGACTGGGCAGCATAGGGACGATAAGGTGGTACCGGGACTTTCACACTAAAGAACTTTTCCACAACCTGGTAATGTAAAGGAAGTCCTTGTTATCAGAAAGGCTGTCCAATGCATACAGGAATAACTGAGTAACATACACCCTGTGAAAATAGGTGCTATAGGACTAATGGTTTGAGCAGTGAAGATTTATTCCAAAGTTTTCTCCACCAAGAAAAAGAAAAAACCTTGCATTGCACTCATTAGCCTTGTGTCTTGTCATACATGTAAAAAGCCCCCACCTGGAGCTGTTCTGGACACCATTGGTCTGTGTGGTCTGGCAGTGGCTGCAGCTTCAGACTGAGGGTGTATACTGGGCTGGACTGCACTAACAGTTGGCAGTTCAATGTATCTGTCTTAAACTGTACACTGCCTGCCTCAACACCACCCACTGCCTTCATCTGGGAACAACATTAAGACTGTTACCACATTACTGTTATCACCACCATCATCATAGACACTATTCTTCTTTCTTTTGTTCATATTTCTAAAATGATCAAAGAGTTATATTCTTAAACTCCCTACCTCATATTAACAAACTGTTTGCATGATGATGATTAAAAGTATACAATACGGCAATGAAGCATATTCAACAGATTTAGATTTCACATGAAACATTCTAAAAAATTTATAATAATAATGCATGTCAAAGTACTGGTACTGAAAGTTCACAACTAGAGTCAGCCTGTTCACTTGCTCTAACCTGGACACTTACACAATTTGAATACTTAGTTGTGGTACCATGAAATCCAATGAGCCTTAGATATGAGGTAGGAATGAGTCTCCTTGGTTGCTAATCATACTGACACTCAAACCTGAGTATGTCTGACCATAAATTGAGCTGAGTGAGGTTGGGGTAGCTTATAAACCCTTTAGAGTACAAACCATCTCACAGCCTTCACACATCTGCTGGAAGTGACGCTTGATGTACGTGATGCCCAAGAATTGCTCCAGCAGGCACTGGGGACTGCTTTCACTCCCTTCATCACTCTGTCAGGGAGAGGGGATAGAAAATGCAATAGCTACAACAGGTGCCTGCTATACACACTATTTTATTCTTACATTGTTTTTGGTGCCGTAGTAAGTTCATCATAAATTGCCTGTGACTAACCGGTGCTGGAGAGCAGAGTGTGAGGAAGGCATCGTGAGTAAGTGTGGTGGGGACAGCAGCAGCGTATGGTCTGTTAGGAAGCACACGACCTCCACCATACCCTCCTCCACCTTCAAAAGAAAAAGCATGCATATTCATCATCATTATAACTATATATTTTTAGACTCAAAAATTCCAGGTCCATGTTTTCTGTAAGTTTTACTGCAATATAACAAGTCTTCATTAAAAGTTGCCTTTTATAGGTTCTTTTTAGCTATTTAATTCACAGTCAATTCTCCCGAAAAGGTTTATTATGGTTCCGCTGCTACGAATAAAGCTGATTTATATGTTTCTAACCAAGTGACCATATACATTACAGGAAAAAAAAAAAACAGGAATTAGGCCCTCTGAGGCTCCCTGAAAATGACTCTACCAGGTATGTTTATGTGAAGTTACAGATCGTGGTGAATGTTTTTGGCGTATCCGATACAGCCAGGATTCCGGGGGCCTGAATGATGAGAGAATGGAAGCGTGGCCCATTGGACTGGGCAAATTTCAGCTGTCTGGACATTGCTACTCCTCACCCTGCCCTAGGGTGAGAAACGAGATCCAGGATGATAATGATGATGATGACGATGATAAAAAGGAATGTCTTTCTGACCTATAACAAGGACTGCCTGTATTTAAAATAATCCTAACAGAAACTATAGATTGGGTGTGGTACCTTGAGAATGTACGAGTGTTGAGGCAGGCGAGTGCATGGGTACTGAATGTGGACCAGCTGGCGACGGGACCAGGAACCCACCAGGGCCAGGGGATGCCACACCATGCTGCTGGGCCGCTGAAGGTGAGCTGGATGAAAGAAACCCTCCCCCGGCACCCCCTCCACTGCTGGGTGATGGATGGGGCAGGATGGTGGCAGGGGATGGGTTGGGGTTGAGGATGGGAGGTGGGGATGCCAGGGAGAATCCACTGGTGGCTGGGCTGGACACAAAGCCACCATGGCCACCACTCCCCTGTTACAAACACAGTCGTAAATAATGAAGATACTGCATCCTGGCTGCACAGCGCTGTGAACTGTTCAACAAGAAGACCTATCATACATCCATGAATAAAAATAATTTATATGAGGCATACCGAACTATAGGTCCCAAACCCTGTTTTTTCCCACTCTTGTTTCCACAAGATCCCTCTTTCATAGGTATGTACTGAATGTACTGAAGCTGCCATTCGGTTAATTCTCCTGTTTGTTTACACTCAATTTTTGCCAACACCTCATGGAAGAGAGGGAAGAGCACAGCTCTGATCCAAAAGATACATTCATCCATCCATCATCCAATCCTATATTGCCCCACGAGGAGCATAAGAGCTCGGGGCTAAGCAGATTGGCCCTGACATTTAAGATGAGAGTGACCAGCCTCACTCATCCGAGTGACATTACATGAGCAATAAACCCCAACCATCCCTCGGATATAAACCTTCACTGGCTCAATCCGACTGGAGCACCTTAATAACCCACTAAACCACCAGGTGCCATATTTTGGTTATATGGTTACTGTCAGGACTCTAAAAACATCATTATACAATACATAATAGCTGCTAGCATATACGTATAGGTAATCTAGAGGCTGAGTCACAGTCACAGCTAGGAAATGACATTAGCATTCCCTCTCAGCAAGAATGCCAGACAGCAAGGTATGGCTGGAAAATGCTACATACATACATACACACACACACACACACACACACACACACAAGCTTCTAGAACATTTGACAACAGTGTGGCCCATGACATGAGAGAAGGAATTAGGAGGCAGACAA
>JAGKTI010004061.1:0-18540 GCA_018397915.1 Birgus latro | reverse complement strand
TTTTTTTTTTATAACTGGAATAACATCACTTCACTGCACTGTACACAACAGTAAATTCCCGTGTGGTCTAGTGACGATCCATGGAGCCTTGTGAACTTCTCAGCAGCAGCTTTCAGCTCCGTTCCACGTACCAACACACCAGCAGCACGTTGTTGTCGATACGAAATCAACGTGGAGCGGTCGATGTCTGCATACTTAGGAGTAAACATCACCTTCCTCTGCACGTTTCGTCTGGTCTTCGATGCGAAATCAGCCGTGTACTGCTGTAGTTTGTCTCGGGACTTCTTGATATCAAACAAGGTGGAGCGAGGGAGGTTGAACTCACGTAAGATGCGCCCTGTTGACCAGCCGGCGTCCACCTTGTCCAATATCTGCCTCTTCTTCTCCAGAGTCAGAACCACTCATTTCCTCTTCTCAGGAGGCGGGGCCATCATCACACACATGATGAAGAAGGTGAAGAGCAGTATCAAGCACTGTAGGAGGTAGGGTATCACCACAAAAGCAATCACTTCGGCCGCCATTTTCGGAGTTGTTCACGAGGGAGGAGGGGAGTGGGTAATGGCGACCGATAGTGGCGTCACGAGTGTAAACAGAGGGGATCGGCGCGCGCAGGAAATTCAAACTGACGCGATCCCAAAAAATCGAAAATTAATCGATTTTTTCCGGATTTTTTTTCATTTTGGGGGTTGGGCAGCCCAGAATGTCCGGTTAGTGAGTATGTCCGGTTATTGGACGTCCGGATATTAGAGGGATTACTGTAGTATATAAAAAAAATAAGATAACTGATAGTGCCATACACCTGGAATTGGCTAATTATCACTTGGCAACATCCCACGTGCACTCGTTCGCTAATTTCCCCTGGTTTTTTCCCCTTGAATTGTGCCGTATGACCTATTCTCGTAATATAAATATATATAAGAAAGGAATGGAGAAGCCTGGGTGATATTTACATTCACCTGGAACTACCTAATTTATTGTGTATTGTCTAGATTTCCTATGAATTATTTCATAGCATATTCATTAGCAGCTGACATTTTCAACCCTTGGCTGCGCAGATACACTCATCATTCAGTTCACTGTTGTCCTTCAAGGTGGAATCACGTTGCAGTCGCGCCCCTCCATTTCCGCCGATTCTGCGCCCATTGTAAAGGGCCCTGTGACCACTACCCCTATTAAACATCGTGTGGGAAGCGGTAAAGGACTAAGTGACTCTGCTGTTGACGTGAACTAGCTGAATTATCAACGATAATGATGGACAGTAACTGATACTTGGAGTTATGAGAGTGAAAATAAAAGCTTCGCTCTTTACGAGAAAGTGAATGCCTGGAGTGAAAATAAACTACTATTACTGAAGGAAACTTATCGATATATACTGTTGATATATATAAGTGTAATAAAGTACTGGGATTATAAAATGTGAGTGTGTTTATGAATAATAAATGGCAGAATACCAGCAGCGAACGAGTGCCAGTGGGAAGGTCGTATGCGCTTGTAATTTACATTGCTTTCACAGTGTTTTTTCTTTTTTAAGTATGGATTCCAAACTACTTGGAATCATTTAATAGAGTTTCTAGTGATAATATCAGGCTGTGGTAATCATATTATGGGATGTCAGGAAGTGTAAAATGGAGACTGTTACCCAACTTCAGAAGTCTCCAAAAGTTCTACGGTAGTTGACGAAGGCTCAACAGACATTCCAGGAGAAAGCTGAAGGTATGTGCCATATGCATATGTAATTATAATATTCTAGGACTAATAACCGATGTTTGGCGAATATTTTTAAAAAGTCGGAGCACGAATAATCCCGCGGGACGCGCAAGAACTGCATCCGACAACCCCACGGTTAAGAGGTTAACTAGGAAACGACCTTGACCAGAAATGCTTTCACTTCACATCCCCCAACTTCACTCAGTCTCACGTGACTAACCCATGCTGGGGTGGCCAGTGAAAGTAGCACACTTACGTTATTTATATACTCAGTCCGTGAATTTTCCTGTTTGTCTGATTTATCCGGTTGCCTGGTAACCGGATAATTGGAATTATACTGTAATCCTAAAGATCATCACCTGTGTCATGGCTCCGGGATGTGGGCTGGCTGGTGTGTGTGGGTTGGAGGAGATGGGTGGTGTCATGGGGCCGGGTCGTGCTGGAGATGAAGCCTTGTGTGATGGCCAAGGGGGGTCGTCCAGTGTGATGGGGGTTGGGGGGTTGTCATCGTCACTCTGAGACCGACGGATGTTTATGGCCGTTTCATCCACATACTTGCTAAGGAATGCCTGCAAAATGGAGATACTGAATGATAAATCATCTTTCTAGGCAGTCCTTGCTGAAAAGGATGAGTTAGAAACTACAACTGTTTGCATACAATTGCTCCTGTGAATTGGGGAAAGTTGGAAAATCAATTTCAAATGAATAAATCGAACTCTGATAGGCATTTTTCCTTCAAAATACTAAAGGCTTAATGGCAAAAAAGGATGTCAAAAAGGCTCACTTAAAATAATGACTGTCTTCATATGCATTTTTTTTTTTTTTTTTAAATAGGAGGAGCAGTCAGGAAGAAAGACTGAAAGTCGTGCAGCTGAGGATCAAAGAAATGTCAGATGAATACAAGACCAAAGTAAGGGAGGATTTAGAATCAGTGAACTGGAATGAAGTGGATCTGGACAGCCTGTGGAATGCATATAAGGCCTGCTAAGTTACAAATGCCCAAGTGGTGCGTGGTGTGGCAAGAGTTACAACTAAGAAGAAAGGTACGGAATGGTGGGATGATGAGGTTAAGAGAGCAGTGGAGGAAAAGAGGAAGAAGTGGCTAGAGTGGTTACAGGGCAGGGGTTCAACTGAAATAAGAACTGCATATACTGAGTGCACGAAGCACATAAAGAGACTAGTGAAGTGGAAAAAGGAGAAGGTAAATGACGATTTAGGAAGAAAAGAATGCAAATTACTCTGAAAATATCAAGTTATTCTGGAAAGAGGTGCGGAAGTCTAGAAGTGAAAGTGGAAAGAAATGTGATGGTGTGAAGGATGTAGGTGGTAGATTATTAACCCAAGGGGATGAAGTAAGGACCAGATGGAAAGAATATTTGGAAAGCCTGATGAATAGGAATACAAAGAGCAGAGCTGATGTAAACATACTGTAATTGGTTTTGGGGGTGTGCAGGGAAGGAATGCAGTGCCAGGAGATGTGACACTCGCACAGGTGAAGACCACTGTGAAGTGGCTGAAAAATGTGAGACAGCTGGGGTTGACGAGGTATGCGGAGATGATTAAGTGTAGTGGAGACAGCAGAATGATGTGCTTGCTGGAGATATGTAAGAAGGCATGGATGAGTGAAACAGTGCCAGCAGAGTGGAAAAAGGCTGTGATTGTACCCCTGTACAAAAATAAAGGTAAGCGAAGTGAGTGCAAGAATTATCGTGTCATAAGTTTACTGAGTGTGGTTGGGAAGGTATATGTAAGATATAATATAGAGAAAGTAAGAAAGATATCAGAAGTCCTAGTGAGTGATGAACAGGGTGGCTTTAGGAGTGGCAGAGGATGTGTGGATCAAATATTTGCAGTAAGACAGATAATGGAGAAGCCTTGTGAAAAGGACCATACGGTGTTCATGGCATTCATGGATCTGGAAAAAGCATATGACAAAGTGGACAGAGAAGGATTGTCGAAAGTTTTGTCCATGTATGGTGTAGATGGTAAGCTGCTAAGTGCTATCAAGAGTTTTTATGATGGTAGTGAAGCATGTGTAAAGGTTAATAGGCATCTAAGTGAATGGTTCACAATCAGTGTGGGTGTGTGACAAGGTTGTGTGTGATGTCCCCAGGGTTGTTCAATATACAGTATATATATGGATGGGATGATGGGAGAAGTAAAAACACTGGTAATGAAGAAGGGCATGGCATTGGTAATGAGTGGTGATGGATGGACTATCTCATTTCTGCTGTATGCTAATGATGCATTACTATTTGCAAATACCAGACAAGAACTTGGTAGACTACTGCAGAGTTTTGATGATGTCTGTGAGCGTCGTTCCCTAAGAGTAAATGTAGAAAATAGCAAAGTGATGGTTATTGGATGAGGAGGTGACTCCCAGTGCAATGTTACAGTGAATGGAGAGAGACTGGAATTGGTGAGAGAGTTCAAATATCTGAGTACAGTGATAGAAAAGAGTGTAAAATGTGCAAAAGAAGTGGAAAGCAGAATGACACAAGGAAGGAAGGCAGCTGGTGCAATGAAGGCCTTGATAAGAAACAGAGGCTTGAGTGCTGCAGCTGCACGAGGCTTACATGAAGGAGTGTTAGTGTCAACTTTAAGACATGGATGTGAGACTATGGTGTGGCATGAAAATGAATAGAGTGAGAGCAGTGGAGATGGGACTGCTGAGGAATGTATGTGGAATACAGAGAGTGGATAGGATACGAAATGATGTGATTTGTGAAAGATGCTGAGTGAGGAAGTTTGTGGACACCAGAAATGAAGAGAGTGTACTGAGATGGTATGGTCATAAGGAGAGAATGGATAACAATAGAGTGGTGAAAAAGATATCTCTAAGCAAATTCGAAGGAGGGAGGAGGTGAGGTAGGCCAAGGATAAGGTGGAGAGATATGGTGGATGACTGTTTGAGGATGAAAGGTCTGGAAGTCGGTGAGGCTAGGGAACTGACAAGAGATTGAGCTGGCTGGATGAATATTGTGAGAAAAAGTGCATGATCAGGGGCTTGGCAAACCCTTTTAACATGACAGCGTCCGGATTGACTCCATCGGATACGTTTAAGTGAAGCTACAGAACGTGGTGAATGCTTTTGGTGTATCCAATAGAGACAGGATTCTGGGGCTTGAATGACGAGTGAATGGAAGCGTCGGCCATTGGATTGGAAAAATTTGGGCTGTCTGGACACTGATACTCCTCACCCTGCCCTAGGGAGGGAAAGGAGGTCTGGATGATGATGATGCAATAAAAAACTGCCTATTATAGTTCCACTGGTACCTATAAAATTAATCTGCCAGTTTCCCTCAGTGTCTGTTTGTTTCAACATCATGCTCTTCAAGGAATGCCTGCAAAATAGAGGTATAATACCGTAACCCTTTGTTGTAAGCTGCCTTTGTTTATAAGTGTACTTTTTTGCTACTAAGTCACTGACCCTGAGCAGTATTACATGAGCACAAAAGCCTCAACCACCCCTCATATTTAAACTGGTTGGAGTACATTAACCACTTGAATCTGGGGACATATTTTACCAATTCATTTTGCTAATTCCAGATGATTGTACTCAGTCTGGGGAAGACTTCTACTGAGGAAAGGTAAATGAATGCTGTATCTAACACTAGTTCCAAAAGTCTCTCCTAGGCTGAATAAAATCATATGGTCATTTGGAAAGGGTAAGAATAGAATAAAAAGTGCATCACCAACTTGAATAAGGTAGGTTAACATACTAAACCACCAAGTATCCACTGACCATTAACTATCTATTATCTGTCTACTTATCTATCTATAGCTGGATACCTTAATCCTAGAGGGGATGGCCATGATCAAACTGCCTCCATGTCACCCTGTCCTCCTCCATCAGGCTGCCCTCTCTCTTAACTCACACCACCATCAATCATATACCTTTCCTTCCCATCCCTCCACCTTATAACTGTCTTGCTCTCCCCCTCCCCTTCCACCTTACACACATGCACTCTTCTAAAGCAGCCTCTTATTCTCCATCTTCTCCACATGAACAAGGCAACTCAGGGTATTTCTCCAACACTTTATAGCACATCCACAACACTCCTTAACTTCTGCATAAAATAATAATACGCAATCACCTTAAGTCCGTGTATCTGTATAAATTCGTCTATCAGCCTGGATGTGTCAAAGGAACTGTAAGCCCCATCTCGTACAGCCACCAGGCCATGAGGCAACAGGTCCACATTAAGGCAGTAAACATTGCGATAAATCACCGTCACACGTGTTGCTGACTGCGGCACCAGAGTGAAATTCTTGACTGGCTGGTGTTTATGCTGATGGTGAAAAAGAGAGCATCATTAGAGAATGTTTCCATAATAGTAGCTACCTAATTTCACAACAGTAATATATACAAACAGTACTGTAACATGTTGCTGACTGCCAAACAAGAGCAATATTCTTGAATGGTTGGTGTTTATGCTAAGGGCAGACAAGAGTGTGGAGTCCTGAAGATCAAATTAATAAAATAATGGTACTTACTCTATTTCACAACAGATATATAGCTACCTTTCTAATATGGTACTGTATTCTCTGTGACTGAAATGATGTGCAGTATTCTTAGGAGGCTTACTGCAGCTTTTCTTTGGCACCTAATTTTCCTTTTACACTTTGACATTCTCATTTATGTTATTTAAATTATCTTAATATCACCATTCTTGGCACTAATAATATACCAGTACAAATGAATATATGGGGTAATGTGCACAATAAACTATTTTGGAAGAGGTGCTACAAAGCCTCCTATGCCACGTGGAACACAGACTAATAACTACTGATTACCATTATATTTGCAGCACTTATTCACCTTGTCAATGAGCCCCATATGCAGTGTGGATGATAGCTGACACAAGGCCAGGAGGGGTTGGTATGTGTGGTGCAGCGTAGTGGCCAGGTCAACTAAGCCCATTGTGCCATTCTGGTTTACTAGGTTCTGCAGCTGCTCGGTCATCATTGTGTGTGGGTTTGTCGCCCACACACCCTCACCACTCATACCTACACAGAAACCACACAGATTTAGGTAGGGTAAGGTTTGGAAGGGTAGGGTAGGGTAGGGTAGGGTAGGGTAAAGCAAGGTGAGGTAAGGTAAAGGTATAAGAAAAGGAATAGTAAAGTAAGATTAAATACAAAAAGATAAGGTAAGGTATGGCAAGGTTCAAGCTTAGGTTTAAGTTACGTAAGATATGGTTCAATAAGCCCAATGGCTATAGCCAAGGAAAAATCTATCTCCTGTGGTCCAAAAACAATAAATAAACACATAAATAAATAAATCCATACACATACCAATAAATAAATCATCACATACCAATTTTAAGGGTGTAAGATGGATGAGAGGATCCTGAAACATGGGTAGGCAAATCTTTGGTTTAGCATATACTAAACATAAGCTGTAATAAAAATACAGAAAAAGTAGGAAAATCTATAACAATTTGTCTCCACTGAGGAACAGTATGTCACAGTCTGAGAAAGGTCCTCTCTAGAGGTAAATCACAGTTTATGAGTTCCAAATGAAAGGGATGAGAACAAAATGAAAGAGCAACAAGAGGGGTCATTAGGTTAGAGTCATTTTGTTTCCCTTCATTTTTAAAGGCTCCAACATGCTAGCATGCGAGGCCTTGGTCACCTAATGGCAGCTCTCCATGCAGCTCAATCTCTGGCAGCCTCCCTATTCAATCACTTATCCCTGAGGTCACACTCAATTACCTCATCCCACGTCTTTTTCAGTCTACCTCTCGCAACCCTACCCCTAACGTTAAGATTTCTCATTATCTGCACCCAACTGTCATCCCCGATCCTCTCGACATGCCCAAACCATCTCAATCTACCTCTCCTTGTTGCAACACCAATACACTCCAGTCCCAACCTACCTCTTAACTCTTCCATTGTAAACCTAGCCCCCCCCAGGCCTCGCACTCAAGGACACACTGCACATCCACCTAATCATTGTCAGTTCTGTACATTTAAGTCAGCGAATAACCTCTTCATTTACTGCCCAGGTTTCACTACCATACACCATTACTCCTAACACATACCGCATAACAAAGATCCCTTAGCATGGAGGGAGGGCCCTCTCAATGTCAGGATAGGCAACAGCTCCCTGAACTTCTTCCAACCACTCCCCACTCCAGCCACAGAGCTAGCCTGGGTCCAACCTCCAGCACATAACAGGTTTCCCAAATAACAAATCTTTTCGACACACTCCAAGAGACTCACCAGCAGTATCAATCCTTTCACGCCTAAAAATCTCCACATGCCTTCCCCGACACACCACACACACATGAAATCAGCTGAGATTAATCATCAGTCTCACTGTGAGACAAAACTGAGAATAAAGTACTGTGCGAGATTCAACATAAGAAATATCAAGAGAGATGATGCAAACTGACAGGCTGAGTGGGTCTGGATGCTATGAAAGGAGGGAAGTGGATGACTAGCTAAACATGGTCACAGGAGTGAATGTGGAGGGAAGTGTACCCTGAGGCATAATGAGGAAGTAGGATAAGGTCCTTCATGGAGACCTCTGGGCTAGGAAACTGATCATGGAAATTGCTCAAGATCATGAAACATGGAAAGCTGCCATCAGGTATGGGTATCAGTATGAAACTAGACAGGTGTGTAAGTTAAACCTATTATATTGCAAATGCAAGATGAAAGGACCTACACAGGCTTGCATGGCCAACTAAATATACACATAAGACAGTGAATTATGGATGCCTGAGACAGTTAAGACAAAAAATTTTCTTCTCTCTTTCTTGTAACCACAGGTACTGGTACTGAGAATCTATGGTGTAACATACCGGTACTGATACAATAATATAGCCTCTAACTTACCAAAACTAAGTACAAATGACTTCTTTTCTGAACTGTAGCGCAGAATGCAATAAGCATCAAAGCTGAGGCCATATGAGAGGCTGATGCTCTTGTAGTTAAAAGAACGCACACGCACCATCTCATTCAGAGTCTTAGGGTTTGGCACGTTGCTGCTGCTACTGCTGCTACTCCCTGCTGATTCAACCCCGGCTGTATAAGGATAAAAAATTAGTCAAGGCTACTCAGCTGAGTAACAACTTACTGGATGAAACAACTTTAAAAGACTGATTTCAAAGTAAAATGCAGTATGATCATAAACCTGACCTCGAGATGCTGAAAGTTGTGCTGCAAACTGTAGAACAAGCTGGTACAGCCGTGCAATGGAGTTAAAGTCTGCTAGAACAGCATCCACTGTACTGGCCACTTGGTCTGGAGGAGCCACTTCATAAGTGTAGTATACGGCCCGACGTGCACCCTGCTCCCTTGGGTGCTGTGACCACACAGGACACTGGCTGAACAAGTACTCCACACCAAGCACACGTGACCCTGTGAATTGCTGGACACAACATAACACCATTAGTTACACACGCACGCACGCAAGCACGTGCACACACACACACACATACACACACACAGTAAGCTGGCCCATGGCCTTTGGTTCCTTCTTCCTTGTATAAAAACACACACACACACACACAGGTCGCCGAGGGAGATAGATGTCTTCCTGGATCGCAGGGAAATAATCACTGAATCAGCAGCGAAAGGAGACCAGCCTATTGTGATTAACACACAGGTTGCTGAGGGAAACAGACGTCTTCCTGGATTGCAGGGAAATAATCACTGTATCAGCAGCGAAAGGAGACCAGCCTATTGTGATTATGTGAATGAGTGCGTGAGTGGTGGTCCTGTCGGATATTACAGTAATATCTCTACTTTCCAGACGACCACAATTCAGTTACCTCACTGTTCGGACATCGTAGGCTGATGTTTGCCCCCACCCCCCCCCCCCCCCCAAAAAAATCCGATTTTTTTCGACCACGTCAGTTTGAATTTCCCACACGCGCCGACCAGCTCCCTTCCCGCACTCCCCCCCTCCTGCTAGTTCTCTCTCAACTCCCATAAAGAGTGAAGAGTTGCCGGATTGTTTGCAGTATTTTCGTTCTTGTTTAAATAATCATAATTCACAGTGCTAAGGATTAAGTGTAGTTAAACACTGGATTACTGGACATGCTTCAAGAGCAATTATGACCACTGTAAAAACCTTAGAGGTGGGGGTGATATTCGTTAACAACCATCACAGACATGTAAGTACACTGTCAACTGTTAAATATTTTCCATAATCACTTCTAAATCCTCATTCTCTGGTTACATTCTATTTACTTCATGCTTTGTGTCCCATATTTGGGTGCACAGGCTGTGAAAGAGGTGATTTTCTCAGTGATTACCATGTCTCTTACATACATTCACTATCTAGTCAACTGGTGAACATTTTGCCTTACACACCTCTAAATCATAATTTTTCTGGTTACATTTTATTTTACTTCATGCTTTGTGTCCCATATTTGAGAGCATGGGCTGTGAAAAGGTGATTTTCTCATTAATAATCATGTCTCTTCCTTACGTTCATTATGTAGTCAGTTGGCGAACACCCCTGCCTTACTCACCTCAAAATCATCATTTTGGGGTTGAAATTCAATTAATTCATGCTTCGTGCCCATTATTTATGTGAATGGGGTCTTAAATAAGTGCTATGCATGTCCGGGAGGGAGGTAAGTAGGTGGTTTTCTGATTTAGGTTAGGTTAGGGTCAAGAATGACCGGTGCTGTTGGTGAACAGTGAACACCATTGCCATACCTAACTCTTTTTCTGGTAACAATTTATTTATTTGATGCTTTGTATCCCATATTTTAGTGCATAAGATGTGAGAAATGATGATTTTCATAGTGATTGCCACGTCCAATAATTACTTACACTAAGCTGCCAACTCGTGAACACCTATGCCTTACCTCAAATTCATAATTTTGGGGTTAAAATTCAATGATTTCGTGCTTTGTGTTTATTATTTAATGCATACGATGTGAGAAAGGGTGATTTTCATTGTGATTTCCATGTCTGATACTTACTTACACTTGCTGGCAAGTTGTGAGCACCTATGCCTTACTCACCTCTAAATCATCATTTTTTGGTTAAAATTCAATTAATTCATGCTTTGTGTGCATTATTTATGTGAAAGGGGACTTAAATAAGTGCTATGCATGTCCAGTAGGGAGGTAGGTAGGTGGTTTTCTGATTTAGGATAGGTTAGGTTAGGGTCATGAATGACCAGTGCTGGAGCTTCAGGGCCACTATCCGGACAAGACCACTTTCCGGTCATGCCTTTGGCTCTATTACGTCAGATAGTGGGAAGATTACTGTAGTTTTAAAAAAATGCAGGTTTCGGGATAAAGAGGACAAAATACAGTGGAATAGAAAAGTTTCCATATGGTTGCATTATGGTGGAAAGCGATGGGGTTTGTTTACATCTGGCGAAAGGGAATTCGTGGGCTTCTCCAATGAAGATGTGGTAAATGGATGTGCTAAACTGAATCAAACAAGAGTAGCAGGAGTAGAGAAAATGGCGGAGAGGAATGTCCAGGAATAAAAAAAAGGTATGGGTAGTAATTAGAAAGTTGAAGGAGTGGACCTCAGAACAGGAGAGAGAGATCAAAGTCTTACAGAACAAGCAGGAAAAAGTTTGCACATGCAGTGCAGAACAAGAAAGAGAAGTCGCGGAAGTAAACGTGAATAATGAATCTGCCACAAATGAAATAAAACAGCTCAAGAGGGAAAACAAGAGGTTGGAAGAAGAAAGGGACAAAATGAAAAGTAAATTAGATGAGTATGAATCAAAATCAAGGATACAAGATGAACATATTAAGGAAATCAAGGAGCAACATAAGGGGTGGAAGAAAATTCAGGAGGAAGGGAATGTAAATTTGAAAGAGATTACAGAACAACAAAGCAAAGAAAAGGTGGAGAAGGAAATGGTTAGGGTACTGAAAAGTAGAGAATCTTTAGTCAGGGATGTAGCAGATAAGAAAAACTGTGTAATAATTTCAGGGGTAAAAGAAAAACGTATGACAATAAGATCTGAAAGAGAAAGAGAAGAATTGAGTAAAGCTAAAGAAATATCAGTAGTCACTGAAGGTAGCAACGAAGCCCAAGAAGAGATTGAAGAAGTGTTTAGGTTAGGTAAGTACGAGGAAGGAGGGGCGAGGCCAGTGAAGGTGAAGTTTAAGTCCCAGGTAACAGTAAATGAAATCATGAATAGGACATGGAAATTAGCAGGCAAAGAGGGGTTAGAAAAAATTTGGATAAGGAGAGATGCAAATGAGGAAGAAAGAGCTAATATAAAGGGGTAGGTTTTTTTTTTTTCAAGAATTCTCCCCCAGTATCCCTGCTTGTCGTAAGAGGCGACTAAAAGGGTTGGTGGTGGGTTGGTGCCCCACCCCGTAAAAACAACTAACTAAAAATACAAACAGGAAGCCTCGGACCAGGACTGACCAAAAGTTGACGAAAAAGGAACGGACAAAGGACGAGATAAAGATTGCGACTTGGAATGTAAGGGGTATAAATGATGAGGTGAAAGAGAGAGAGATTGTACAGGTGCTTGAGAGTGCGAAAGTGGATATATGTGGAATAACTGAAACTAAATGGCGAGGTGAGAGTGTGAGAGAATGGGATTATGGATGGGGTATACGCGCGGGAGTGGGTGAAAATGAGAGGGCGAAAGAGGGAGTGTGTATTGTTGTGAGCAACAGGTGGAAGGAGAATATAAGAGAGTATGGATCAGTTGGGTCAAGGATTGTGTGGGTAAGAGTGAAAGTTGGACTACAAATGTGGGCAATAGTGTGCGTGTATGCGCCAACGCAAGATCGTGTAAGTGGAGTGAGAGAAGAGTTTTGGACAAATGTGAAAGCCTGCTTGGAAAAGTTTGAAAAGAATGAGAGAGTGTTTCTGATTGGAGATATGAATGGAAAAGTAGGGAATGAGAAGGTGGATGGAGTGGTTGGTGAGTGGGGTGTGCCTGCAGAGATGGATGAGAATGGCAGTGCTTTAGTGGACATTTGTGCTGGGAGGGGGTTGGTGGTAGCTAATACCCTCTTCAGGCACAAAATGATCCTTAGGTATACATGGCGAGTGGTAAGAAGAGAGGACGGTGGAATGAATGAACGGAAGGCAATGATTGACTATGTGTGTGTGGATGAAAGGATGAGAAGATGTATAATGGATGCAAAAGTATATAGAGGTTGGGGGAGTGGACTTTCTGACCACCACTTGGTGGTGGCCAGAATCAGAATCCAAACAAGATGGAGGAAGAGAAGAAGGGAAGGACAGGTGGAAGTATTTGTTACAAGGAGGGTAGAAAAGTTACAAGAGGATGGAATAAAGGCTGAATATAAAAGGGAAGTGGAAGAGCGATTGGGTAAATATAGACTGGAGCAGATGGGGGACGTGGAAGGTGTGTGCAAGGTATTCACAGAAGAAATCTGTGCAGCATGTGAGGCGGTGTGTGGGGTGAAGAGAAGACGAAAGGGGGTTCAGGGAACAGCATGGTGGAATGAAGAGGTGAGAAAGGCTGTGGCACAAGAGAAGAAAGCATATAATGAGTGGATGAGGAACAGGGGCGACGAAGAAGCTGAGAGACGGACGAGAGAGCTATATGTAGTGAGGAGGAGAGAGGTGAAAAGATTGGTAAGAGAGAGTAAGAGAGTGGATGAGGAATTTGGAAGGAATTTGAGTGTAAAGAGGAGGGAATGTAAGAAAATGTTCTGGAAGGAGGTAAAGAGAGCTAGACAGGGTGCCAACGAAGTCAGTGGGGGTGTGAAAGATAAAAATGGTAGATTACTAGTGGAGAAGGGAGAAAAAGTAAACAGATGGAGAGAACACTTTAATGAGCTGTTGAACATAGAGAATGAAAGTAATGCAAGTATAAGTGGCTGGGGAATGGCAGGGAGAAGGAGGGTTGTGAGAAGAGAGGAAGAAATCACCAGGATGGAAGTTGTAGAAGCAATGAAGAAAGTTAAAATGGAAAGCCCCAGGAATTGATGGAGTGTGTGGTGAAATGCTGAAGCATGGGGGAGAGATAGTAATAGAATGGATGTGGAAGGTGTGCAGATTGGCTTGGGAGGAGGGTAGAGTCCCGGAGGATTGGAAGTCAGGTATAATTATTCCTCTGTACAAAGGAAAAGGGGAAAAAGCAGTGTGTGGTAATCATAGGGGCATTTGCCTTCTCAGTGTAATAGGAAAAGTATATGGTAGGATACTTATTGACAGAGTTAGGGAAATTACTGAGGAATTAGTTGGAGAAGAACATGGAGGTTTTAGGAAGGGAAGAGGTTGTGTAGACCAGATATTCATTCTTAGATCCTTAATGGAAAAGTTTCTAGAGAAGGGCAAGAAGTTGTATGCAGCCTTCATGGATCTGGAGAAAGCATATGACAGGGTGGATAGACAAGGTTTGTGGAAGGTATTAAGAATATATGGAGTGGATGGGAAGTTGTTGAAGGCAGTGAAGAGTATGTATGAGGGTGTGGATGGATGGCAAACTGAGTGAATCTTTCCATTTGAAGGTTGGATTGAAACAAGGATGTGTCATGTCTCCATGGTTGTTCGATCTGTATATGGATGGGGTTATAAAAGAGATACAAGGTCGGGCAGTGGATGTTGGAGCGGCCCTAGTGAGAGAGGGCAGTGTTTGGAAATTCCCTGTACTGTTGTTTGCAGATGATACTGTGTTGTTGAGCGAAGATGAAGGGGAGCTGCAAGGCTTGGTAGATGAGTTTGGGAGAGTGTGTAAGAAACGGAATCTGAAGGTGAATGTAGGGAAGAGTAAAGTGATGGTCTTCGAGAGAAGTGAAGCCAGTGAATGTACAGTGAGAATGGATGGGAAGGATATGGAGAATGTGAGTGAATTTAAGTACTTGGGTAGTCTGATGAGTAAGGATGGAAGACTGGAGGGTGAAGTGCTCGAAAGGGTGCAGCAGGGAAGGAAGGTTGCTGGTTCGTAGAAAGCAGTGATAAGAAATAGGGAAGTGAGCATGGAAGTGAAAAAGTTGTTACATGACAGTATTGTGATACCAACTCTGACATATGGAAGTGAAGCTTGGACCCTGTTGGAAGGACAGAAGTCAGAGTTAGAGCAGTGGAAATGAGTTATTTGAGAGGAGCATGTGGAGTCACATGGAGAGAGAGACTAACAAATGAGGAAGTGAAGGAGCGTTGTGGTGTGGTTGAGGATGTAATGGGAAGCGTCAGGAGAAGCATGTTAAGGTGGTTTGGGCATGTGGAGAGGATGGAGAGTGAAAGACTGAGGAGGAGAGTGTATGTGAGTGAGGTGGAGGGGGCGAGAGGGAGGAGGAGGCCGAGGATGACATGTAGGGATGGAGTGGAGAGGTATATGAGAGAGGGGGGTGTGAGTTGGGAGCGTGGTAGTGAAATGGCAGGTGACAGAATGACATGGAGGCTATTTGTTTGTGGCCATCCCGTGCGGGATTGAGGCGTCTGGCAATAGATAGATAGTAAAGGAAGCTAAGGCAAAAAACAAACAGAGAACAGAAGAGGAGAAGACAGTGTTTTATTGGAGAGTTATGGACCAGAAATCAAGGAAGGGGTACCGACGGAGAGGAGGAGAGAAGAGGGTATAAGTAATAATGAAAAAAGTTTGAATGTGGCGTAGACTAATGTTGATGGACTAACATCGGCAATGTTAAAAATCAACTCTTTCTTGAGGGTACATGAACCTGATGTTATGTGCTTTGTAGAGACTAAGTTAAGTGAGAATATTGATATCCACATGAGAGATGGCAAATACAAATTGTGGAGAAGAGACAGAAAAGATAAAATGGGAGGAGGAGTGACGATAGCAGTAAAGAACAACTTAAGTGTAGATACTGTGGAAATGGTAGAGGGTAGGGCTGAAGCAATAAATATGAAATTAGAAACTGGAGAGAACTGTAAGATATAGCAGTAGTATATGTTCCCCCTATGACAAGAGCATGGATTGATGATGAATACCAGGGGATGTTGTCAGACATGGTTAGTTATCTACAGAAAGTGATTGAGAAAAGCAACAATATAATTCTAATGGGTGATTTTAATTGTAAAGAGGTGAACTGGGAGGAATGAGACTCAGGAGGCGGCGAAGATTCGTGGGGCACTACATTGTTAAACATTGTGATGAACAATGTAATGACGCAGTGGGTCAAAGAAGAGACACAATTCCGAGGTGATGACACACCAGCAAGATTAGATTTACTGCTAACCAAAGAACCTGACGTAATTGCATCTTTGAAATATCTGTGTCATATAGGAAAATGTGATCATGTGGTCATTGAGTTCCAGATGATAATAGGGAACGTGGTGCCAAGAAACAAGCTTTATAGGCAGGGAAGATACGACTATGGGAAAGCAAACTCTACAGAATTGAGAAAATTTTTTGAAAATGCAGATTGGAGAAAATTCAGAGAAACAAGAGAGATTCAGAGGAAGTGGGATAACTCTCTAGACCTCTATAATTCAGGAGTGGAAAAATATGTTCCAAGACTAAGTGGGAAAGAAAACAGGAAAAAGGAGTGGTTTAATAGAAGGTGTATGATAGTGAAAAAAGAGAGGGACATGGCGTGGAACAAATGGAGAAAGAGAGGTAATAACAGAACAAAGGAAGAATATAAAAAAACTAGAAATGAATATACAAGAATTCGTAGAGAGGAAGAAAGGAACTTTGAAAAAGGAATAATTGACAAATGTAAGGATGAACCCAAATTGTTTTATAGATTTGTTAATGGCAAATTGAAACAAAAGGAAGGAATCACCAAACTGAAGGTAAAAGGAGAGGTCTATAAGGATGCGGCAATGCAAGCTGAAATAATGAATAAATGTTTCCAATTGGTTTTTACTAATGAAGGGGAGTTTGTGGAGGGGGAGGGAGTGACCAGGAATGTAGTGATAAAAGATATAAAAGTGGAAGTGCAAGAATACAAATTACTGGAAACTCAAGATGTAAGGAAAGCCCCAGGACTGGATGGAATTTCTAATTGGGTACTGAAGGAATGTAGAGAACAACTGGCAGATAAGATTCACAGTTTAGTTGTGTGTTTGCTGGAAGAAGGGAAAGTGCCTCGGGAATGGAAGAGAGCAAATGTGGTACCAATTTACAAGGGAGGAAACAAGGAAGAAACCCTGAACTATAGACAAATGTCCCTAACCAGCATGGTTGCAAAATTGTGTGAGAGAATTCTGAGAGATAGATGGATAAAATATCTAGAAGAGATGATTATTTTGACTGAAAGTCAATTTGGATTCAGAAGTGGAAGGTCATGTGTTTCCAGCTTGTTGAGCTTTTACTCAAGAGTGATTGATGTGCTACAGGAGAGAGACAGTTGGGTGGACTGTGTGTATTTAGATTTGGAGAAGGCCTTTGACAAGGTACCCCATAAGAGCCTAATGTAGAAATTAGAGCATATAGGAGGACTGAAGGGAAGCTTCCTGAAATGGATGAGAGACTTTTGAGAGACAGACAAATGAGGACAGTAATAAAGGACAGGACGTCTGGATGGAGAGAAGTAACAAGTGGTGTCCCACAGGGTTCGGTGTTGGCGCCAGTAATGTTCCTGATTTACGTAAATGATATGGTAGATGGAGTGAACAGTTATGCAAGTCTGTTTGCTGATGATGCAAAGACCTTGAGGAAGATAGAGGTTGAAGAGGACTGTAAAATGCTGCAGGGGGATCTGGATAGGATACATAATTGGAGCTGGATGTGGGAAATGAAATTCAATGCAAAAAAATGTAAAATATTGGAAATGGGTAAACGCAACGAGGCCATTGCTGAACTATTTGAGGGGTAATGAACCAATCACAAAAGCGAGAGAAGAGAAAGATTAAGGAGTGCTGGTCCAGAATACTGTAGTTTGTCACCTGAAAAACACATTAACAAGACAGACAGAGAGACATATAAACTCTTGACCAATATAAAAGTAGCATTTCATTACATGAAAGAAATGATGATGAAAAAATTGATAGTGGCCATGATCCACCCCAGGTTAGAATATGCAGCAGTAGTGTGGTCCCCACACAAAAAGAAAGATATAAACAAGATCGAGAGAATACAAAGAACAGCAACTAAGATGATCCCCAAGCCTGGCAGATCTAACATACAGTGAAAGGCTAGGAAGGCTGGATTTGCCTTCCTTTGCGGGAAGGAGAGAGAGGGGTGACATGACTGCAGTGTTCAGGACCATGATTGGAGTAGATAAAATTGATAGAGAAGACCTGTTTGTATAGGATAAGAGAGCAACAAGAGGACAAGGACTGAAACTGAAGAAGCCACGCTGCTTGAAGGACATCAAGAAATATAGTTTTCTGTATAGATGCATCGACCTGTGGAACAGACTGGACAAAGAGATCATCCACTCTAAAAACTTAAACAAGTTTAAAGCAAAATTTGACTTACTGAGAAAAAGAGACGGGATCCCATGAGCATAGCTCATTTCCTGTATATCACTTAGGTAAATATAATTAGGTAAATACACACACACACACACACACACACACACACACACACACACACACACACACACACACACGGAGAGAAGAGGAAAGGAAATCGTTTCGTTTCGTTTTTGAAGGCTCCAACATGCTTGCATGTGTCGGCCTTGGTCACCTAATGGCGGCTCTCCACGCTGCTCGATCTCTGGCAGCCTCCCTATTCAGTCCCTTAACCCTTAAGTCACATTTAATGACCTCGTCCCATGTCTTTCTCGGTCTACCCCTCCCAACCCCTCCCCCAATATTAACACTTCTCACCCTCTGTACCCAATTATCATCCCCCATCCTCTCCACATGTCCAAACCACCTCAGCCTACCTCTCCTCATCACAACACCAATACACTCCAGTCCCATCCTACCTCTCAACTCTTCCATCGTAAACCCAGCCCCCCCAGGCCTTGCACGCAGGGACGCACTGCA
>JAGKTI010004060.1:40935-52764 GCA_018397915.1 Birgus latro | reverse complement strand
ACCCTGGCTTAACAATGGGGGTAGAAATACCACCATACCCTGCCTAATGATGGCCAAACCCCGGTTTAACGATGGGTTTTGATTTTTTTTTTCTGATTTTGATGATATGGTACACTAAAATTTTGTGTTTAGGTTGATTTATGAACTGTTTTTAGACTTAGATTAATGTGTTTTATTCATAGGTGGGGTGAACACTGTCATTTTGGGGTACAGTGTATTAAGCTTGATTTTTTCTAGACTTATATTTGACAATTTTCAGATCTTATTTGTTAGTTTTAGTGAGTTATTTATAGGTGTTAGGCTTAGGTTAGCTTCCTTGACAGCTGTTAGGCCATTTAGATTGGGTTTAAACTTATTTTTGGGCTCATTTGGGTGCATTTTAGGCTTGGTTTGGGGGGAAACCGAAGGCTAAAAAAAGCATCCCTATACCGTACTTTACATATTAAATCTACCCCGAGATAAGATACCCCGCCTAATGATGGGTTTTTACTTAACCAGTTGCATCATTAAACTGGGGTATACCTGTATACCACTGCATGACAATAGGCTTCTGCAAGCATGACTAACTGTAGGGGAGTGGGGGGGGGGGGAATTTCAACCTTTTTGGTCTGGCAAAATTTCTGAAGTCCAACAGAGAAAAGAAGCATTTTTTTCAAACTGCTGCCAGAATGTTGTACACCAAACTGGAAAAAAGCCATACACACCCAAATGTCTAGTATAAACATGGTCAGCTTCCTTCACCAGTGACAGAGCTACCTTGACCAGAACAGCGGCTAGCTTGGGCCCAATAGAGATGCACTTCATGACACCTATGGAGACAAGCATCTATTTAAGGTGGCTGAAAGCATCTCCTTTGGTCGCTGAATATTTGTGTTTATTTTGTTAATATCAGTAAATATATCAACCATTTCTCTTTCTCCTTAAACATGAAATTTAGGTTAAATGTGCATGTAACGTCTGGCTGATAAAAAGAAAGTCTAGCTGACTCAGTCCTAGACGTTATTATACAGAAGATGACACTGCAGCTGCAATGCATAAGAATGAGTGAGTATGTTTGCTGCAGATTCCATTTATTTCATTTTGCTTGCTGGTAGTGCCTGAGTGCAAATGTTCTTTTTCTGCCATGAAAGCTTTGCTCTAAATCTTCATAACATCTAAAATTTTCTGTATTTTTACTAACATTCTTCATGCATCCAGGAGGGTCCTCAGCATTCATGCTGCAGCCAAGAATCATTGAATCACAGAATACCCACAACAACACCGAGATACAAAATTTCAGGTTACCATTCAGTCAGTATTTGAATTGGTTCAAAACCACTACTATCTGATGCTGAGAAGGAAGTTTCAGTGAAGTACATTAAAAGGTTATGTGACAGATCTCGCCCATAACTAAGTCCAATGTGATAAACACAGCAAACTCCATTCTCAAGGAGAAAGCTGGGAAGTTCCACAGGGCTCTGCCTCCCTCCTTCAGTGATGATGATCCACAAGAGAAATGGTGAAAGATGTGTAGATGGAGACATCCCACTATTACATTCCAAATACTGTACCTGAAATTCTCACCACAAGCAGAAAAACTGTTAGAAAGGCATCTGCCTACCAATGGTTTGAGGATACTCTCATGTGCCTCATTGATACCAATGGCTCAGATGCCTTAAAAGACCCCTCTGGGAATTTCAACATTGACAAATTTGACTTCTCATTCTCTCCTAAATAAGGCGAGTCCTTGTTAAACAATGAGAGAAAGCAGCCTTTGAAGAAGCATCAGGACAGCAGAAGTGAAACATCACAGTCCTAGGTAAGAATACCTCTAACATGGCCTGTGAACAAATATTTACTACAATACACACAAATGAAGAATTAAAAACATGCTTAGGACTGTTTCATTTTATAGCAGCAACCCACCACCCATGATCATCTACCCCTATAAAAGAATTAACCCCATGATAAATAGTTTCCAAACAACTATGAGTTTGCTGTTGGTAAAAGTAATGAGGAACAAGGTACATTACATATGAGAGTAGATGAATTTCTGTGTAACACTTTTAGCAATGTATTTCTGTGCACACTTTTTAACAATGTACACAGACCTGTCACTGTGGGGAAAGATTGGCAAGAGATGAAATAACTTTCACTTGGCCATTGGCCACAACTCTACATGAACAAAACATCATTCTGTATGGCTTCCTTCCCAATACCAAACACTTCCTGCAGCTATTTGATGTCCCTGTATTTGGGCCAATTAAAAAGGGCTGGATAAAAATGGTTACAGACTGACAGAAGGCCCACAATGAAGAAACCATAGCATAAGTAAATGTTGACCTAGTTTTCCTCCCAGCTTACTACAGCAGTTCACAAATGCTTGATGAGACTTCAATTCCCTTCTGTCATTAAGTCCTCTATCTGTTCCTACTTTGAAGTGTAATTCAGGCTTGAAAAATATTTGGAAATCATTTATTTTTAGCATCTTGACAGTATGGTGTGCTTGTTAAGCACTGTTCATGCTTTACTGTTATCACTGATGTTCTAAGCACAACTTCCCCTGCATCCTCTGAACTGTTGTATTACTGGCCAATGATAAGCCACTACAGAAAATGAGCACTTTGTGCTATACTTTCCATGTCTCCTAGTTGATACAAATTTTGGAAATCAGTCAGCTTTGTTGTCCCTACATTATTATTTTTCACACAGTTTTTTTTTTCTTTCTTTAGTATCCATGAGGTCAGTACATTTTATAATGGACTGTGTGATTTGTTTTATCCATCCATCCATCATCCAATCCTACGTTGCCCCATGTAGAGCGTGGAAGCCCAGGGCTAGGCAAGTTAGTCCTGCCATTTAAGATGAGAGTGACCATCCTCACTCATCCCTGAGTGGCATTATGTGAGCTCAATCTGACTGGAGTGCCCTGTTTACCCACTAAACCACCAGATGCCAAAATATGGTTATATGGTTACCACCCAGCATAGTAAATGGTTTCCTGGTATACAGAAAACCATTTGGCTTGTCACTCAGTGTCAAGTCACCCACAGGCAGAAGGAAAAGGAAAGAATAAAGGAAAGAGTGACAGAAGAGGGAAAGTCAAAAGATATTTTATATTTTATAAATAATACCCTCTGTGTGTCTTTTGGCCCAGGGGCATCTCATTAGGGTCTATCTACAGCCAGACACCATTATCCAAAAAGGGGTGGCCATTTATTTTTGAGTTAGCTGTGTCACAGGAAGGGGCACTAACCCTCTGCCAACCCACTTGTTGACATGTAGGGAACAAGTGTGTTGGTTATATGGTTACCAACCAGTGCCATAAAGAGTTTCCTGGCTTACAGGAAACCATTAGGCTTGTCACTCAACGTAAAGCCACCTGAAAAGGAAGGAAGAGTAATAACAAGTGACAGGAAAGATGGGAGAAATAGGAAGAGAGGAGGGCAGGCACAGCAAAAGAATGATAAAGGTGAAGAAGGAAGAAGCAGCACTACATCAAGTGAGTGGATGACCATTGCCACCACTTACCATATAAAGAGTAGATGTATGTCTTAATTAGTCTTCTCTATCTTAATAAAAAAGATTTTTTTTTTTTTTAAATCCCCCCTACTCCCAATTTCTGGTCTGTTACAGGCTGAAAGAAGGAACTTAGGAGGTTGCTAGTAGGAACAAAAGAAATTACTAAAATAATACAATTAATAATGTCCTGGATAAGAAATCTGTATAAAAATTAAAGAAGAAACAGATCAACCATACTGAAATACAGTGCTCTGCAACTCTTCATGTAGCTCTGATCTGAAAATTCATAGGTTTCAGGCATGAACAGCATGCTCTAAGAGGGAATTCAACTCCTCTATAATTGAATAATAAAATAATTGCCTCCAGACTTCACCACAAGTGTTGAACTTGCACTTTATACACGTGGCCTTTGCTAATTCACACTTCTGTTGGAACCTTAATAGAGAATGTCCTCACAGTATGGCATCTCTCTCTCTCTCTCTCCTCATATGGCCAACACTCTAAGCAATTAGTCAGGGCTCAGCATACATCTGTATGGTATGCAATACATCAAGAGATCGATGAACTAAAAGTTTTAAACCCATTTTTGCAATAACAATAGTGAAATTTGTGTATACGATAATTGTAACGGCTGCATACGACATTCCTGTGCGGACACAGTGACGCGTGCAAGCTTTCGACCAGATGTTTGTCCCAAGACGGCCGCTTGTGTTTACATGTTCAGAAACCCCATCTTAGGCCTCTGTGCATGCATCCTTCTTCATGCCACCTCTTTGAAGACCCTGTTTCACTCACATGTCCCACACCTGGGAGTGTCTTCCTTGCATTCTCTGAGTTACCTGTCTTGTGTATGCAAGGCCAACAAAATACCACTGCTATCACCAAATAACAGTGCAAGTGCACAATGAATGGTGCTGTGTGCAGCATTAAGTGACAAGATAACTTTATGTGTGAAGCACTAAACTTATGACTTGGAAATCGTGTTTGGTGCTACCACCAGTCGAGCGTGTGGTGCTACCAATGTCACTGAGGGCAAACCTAAAAGGGTATGGTGTAGGCCTTCCCTTTATGTGAAAATGGACTTTGTTGAGTGCTATAAAGAGGGCAGGGAGTAAGCAAGATCGATGAGGCCCTAAAGCTGCACTAATCTATGGTCTCTAATTTAAAAATCTGATACTGTCCTAGCAGCATAACAGAACATGCCTATCCTGACTGCTAAGCCTGTAACAAAAACTAGGGAACCCACCTCCCCCGAGGACCTGAGAAGGCCCTTCAGCCATCCCCCAGCCTCAGGGGGGACCCTTGGTGATGACTTTGAATGGCCTAGGACATACTCCTGATGGATGGCAGAGGTTTTTTTTTTTAGATTTAAGGTTACATGATCCTCTGACCCCTTCTTATCCCTATTAAACCTATGTTATATATGAATTTTCACCTGATGTAAACCATGTCACATACCATGGCATGACTGTATTTTACTTTGATGTTAGATCATCATGACATGGCAAGACTAGTACTGGCCCAGGAGGGTAAAGAATCCATCATCCTCAAATGTACAAATGAGGAGGTGGCAAGAAGAATCAACAAGCCAAATATTTAATATCACTTGATCCAGATAAAATCCTTCAAAGAGTTCCTAAAGAGCTATATGACCAGGTTGCAGAAATCCTTAACAAGTCGATGGAAAGTCTATCTATCTATCTATTGCCAGATGCCTCAATCCCGAACGGGGTGGCCACAAACAAATCGCCTCCATGTCACTCTGTCCCCTGCCATTTCACTACCACGCTCCCAACTCACACCCCCCTCTCTCATATACCTCTCCACTCCATCCCTCCATCTCATCCTCGGCCTCCCCCTCCCTCTCGCCCCCTCCACCTCACTCACATACACTCTCCTCGTCAATCTTTCACTCTCCATCCTCTCCACATGCCCAAACCACCTTAACGTGTTTCTCCTAACGCTTCCCATCACATCCTCAACCACACCACAACGCTCCTTCACTTCCTCATTTGTTAGTCTGTCTCTCCATGTGACTCCACATGCTCCTCTCAAATAACTCATTTCCACTGCTCTCACTCTTGACTTCTGTCCTTCCAACAGGGTCCAAGCTTCACTTCCAAATGTTAGAGTTGGTATCACTATTCTTTACCAAACGGGCATGGCAATTTCACCTGTATTATACCAAACTCACGATCTCAAGGTAAGTAATTCCGGTACATATGCAACACACATAGTTAACTACTAAATTAACACTGCAAGAAGTGACTGGAAAGACAAAAATACCTACTTGGGGGTACTTAAGGTACTGTAGCAACCAAGTCACACGCAGCAATGTTTAGCAATGATCTCACTGACTGGCTGCGTTGTTCACCAACTGTTGCTCCAACTGGACGCATCAGTGTATCCCACGTCAAAGCAATGGAAAGCTTAAAAATTTAACCAAACCTGACCTAACCACACCAAACCTCATTTGCAATTGACAGCCAGCTTTCAAATTTAAAAATATGTGTTAGGAAGGTTAAATATGGCCAGCTACAGGCAGATGTCGGTGGAATATTTGCACGGTGCAAATCCTCATTTACAGCTTTTAGAGGTTAGTTTATTAAAATGCCTAGTGGCAGTGGTAATCCAGGAATAATAAGTAACCTGGAGTGGCCCTAGTGAGAGAGCGCAGAGTTTGGAAACTCCCTGTACTGTTGTTTGCAGATGATACTGTGTTGTTGAGCGAGGACGAAGGGGAGCTGCAAGGCTTGGTAGATGAGTTTGGGAGAGTGTGTAAGAAACGGAATCTAAAGGTGAATGTAAGGAAGAGTAAAGTGATGGTCTTCGAAAGAAGTGAAGCCAGTGAATGTACAGTGAGACTGGATGGGGAGGATATGGAGAATGTGAGTGCATTTAAGTACTTGGGTAGTGTGATGAGTAAGGATGGAATTCTGGAGGGTGAAGTGCTTGAAAGGGGGCAGCAGGGAAGGAAGGTGGCTGGTTCATTGTAAGCAGTGATAAGAAACTGGGAGGTGAGCATGGAAGTGAAAAAGTTGTTACATGACAGTATTGTGATACCAACTCTGACATATGGAAGTGAAGCTTGGACCCTGTTGGAAGGACAGAAGTCAAGAGTGAGAGCAGTGGAAATGAGTTATTTGAGAGAAGCATGTGGAGTCACATGGAGAGACAGACTAACAAATGAGGAAGTGAAGGAATGTTGTGGTGTGGTTGTGGACGTGATAGGAAGCGTTAGGAGAAACACATTAAGGTGGTTTAGGCATGTGGAGAGGATGGAGAGTGAAAGACTGATGAGGAGAATGTATGTGAGTGAGGTGGAGGGGGCAAGAGGGAGGGGGAGGCCGAGGGTGGGATGGAGTGGAGAGGTACATGAGAGAGGGGGGTGTGAGTTGGGAGCGGGGTAGTGAAATGGCGGGGGACAGAGCGACATGGAGGCGATTTGTTTGTGGCCACCCCGTGCGGGATTGAGGCGTCTGGCGATAGACAGATAGATAGAACCTGTGAAAGACTTGGAAAGGCCATGCCTGTTTGGTGAAGAATTAATTCAATAACAAAGGATCCTGTGAACATTTCATCCCAATACAAAATCTGGAAATATCACATCAGCTGTATATAATTAATTAAAAATTTGGTAATTCTTTACCAAATGGGCATGGTGATTCCACCTACCTATATTATAACAAACTCACGCTCTCAAGGTAGATAAGTAATTTTGGTACATAAGCAACACACATAGTTAACTGCCGAGTTGTGACTGCAAGAAGTTATTGGAAAGACAAAATATACCTATTTTGGGGTATTTAAGGAAGTGGCCAGGTAGCCCACAGCAATGTTTACCGACGATCTCACCGACTGACTGAGTTGTCTGCCAACCATCACTCCAACTGGATGCGTCAGTGTATCACATGTTAAAACTATGGGAAACTTAAAGGCTTAACCAAACCTAATCCAACCAAACCTCACTTGTGTTTGAAAGCCTGCTTTCAAATTTAAAACTGCATGTTAGGAACATTAAATATGGCCGGCTACTGGCAGACGTCGGCGGAATATTTGTAAGTCCTCATTTATAGCTTTCAGAGGTATGTCTCCAAAAATGCCCTACAGCTGCAGTACTCAAAGGATAATAACAAATACCCTGTGGAAGACTCATTTCAATACGAAATATGGAAAGGCTGCGCTGTTCGATAAAAAATTTATAAAATTGTCATAGGAGGAGGGAATCTTAATGGGGAGCCTGAGAGTGACCTCAGGCCCCCCCTCCCTCTGTGGCTACGCTACTGCCTAAATTGAATAGAAATGCATGGTGGCTGGGAGACTGCTAAAACCTCATCGTACATGTACTCCTATGGGTTAAACAAGGGATCTTGTTTTTACTGACCTGTTGGACTGTCCCAAGCAGAACCACGGGCCGACCATTATATTGAGCCAATAGAGCACCATTAACTCTCGTCTTGGCCTCTGGGTTCATGGCAACCATTGTATAATATTACGTACTGACCCTCAACAGTTACAGGAGTTGCCGCGTTTTGTTGTTATTGCCCGACCAGCGTTGCCAGATCCGAATTCCATTATTTCGTACAATCCATGTAAGAATTATCATTCTTTCCAATTTATCGTATCATAGTATTAGGAAAGGAATAGTACAGTATATATAATCATCAATCAATCATTCAGGAAGGGGCAAAAGCCGCGGGGGGCAGAGTCTCATTCACCTTCCGACTCCACCCTCACGGATCCCTTTGTGCAACCCTCCAGACAGCGACTCTAGTCGCTTCCTCCTCTAAGACAGAGAAGTAATGGCAGAAAGGGAAAAGATGTGGTATTTACGTTGAAGCGGTAGTGCTGTTGAAGCTGTTTTACGTCGAAGGAATGGTGTTGAAGTGGTGTGGTAAGTCCTTTGACTATCCATGCCATAAAACCGAATGTCCAAATAGATAAAGACCGGAAGAAACATTGAAATACTATACAAGTGAGTGTGAACAGAAGAGGACATGGAGAGAAAGACTGGCAATAAACAGGCCTTTTTTAGTTGCCTCATATGCTGGGATACTGGGGAAGAATCTTCCCGCCCCTCTCCAGGAGGCAGTAATCTTATAGAATTAGTAACAAGATATATTTCTTACTTGTGGAATGTAGTGCCATTTCTCTTCGATTAATTCCTGTGCCTATTTTTGCATCCGTAAGCTGCACAGTGGACCATGACTATATTTTCCGGAATCATCGGTTGCTTTCAAAAGCCCACTGAGTAGCTCAGTACAGAAACAGCGGGCAGTTGTATGCAGCCTTCATGGATTTGGAGAAAGCATATGACAGGTGGATAGACAAGGATTGTGGAAAGTATTAAGAATATATGGAGTGGATGGGAAGTTGTTGAAGGCAGTGAAGAGTATGTATGAGGGTCCTAAGGCTGCAGTGCGTGTGGATGGCAAACTGAGTGACTCTTTCCATTTGAAAGTTGGATTGAAACAAGGATGTGTCATGTCTCCATGGTTGTTCAATCTGTACATGGATGGGGTTATAAAAGAGATACAAGGTCGGGCAGTGGATGTTGGAGCGGCTCTAGTGAGAGAGGGCAGTGTTTGGAAACTCCCTGTACTGTTGTTTCAGATGATACTGTGTTGAGTGAAGACGAAGGGGAGCTGCAAGGCTTGGTAGATGAGTTTGGGAGTGTGTGTAAGAAACGGAATCTAAAGGTGAATGTAGGGAAGAGTAAACTGATGGTCTTTCGAAAGAAGTGAAGCCAGAGAATGTACAATGAGATTGCATGGGGAGGATATGGAGAATGTGAGTGCATTTAAGTACTTGGGTAGTGTGATGAGTAAGGATGGAAGTCTGGAGGGTGAAGTGTTTGAAAGGGTGCAGCAGGAAGGTTGCTGGTTCGTTGAAAGCAGTGGTAAGAAACAGGGAAGTGAGCATGGAAGTGAAAAAGTTGTTACATGACAGTATTGTGATACCAACTCTAACATATGGAAGTGAAGCTTGGACCCTGTTGGAAGGACAGAAGTCAAGAGTGAGAGCAGTGGAAATGAGTTATTTGAGAGGAGCATGTGGAATCACATGGAGAGACAGACTAACAAATGTGGAAGTGAAAGAGAGTTGTGGTGTGGATGTGGACGTGATAGGAAGCGTTAGGAGAAACACGTTAAGGTGGTTTGGGCATGTGGAGAGGATGGAGAGTGAAAGACTGACGAGGAGAGTATGTGAGTGAGGTGGAGGGGGGGGAGAGGGAGGGGGAGGCCGAGGATGAGATGGGGTGGAGAGGTATGTACTGTACATGAGAGAGGGGGGTGTGAGTTGGGAGAGTGGTAGTGAAATGGCGGAGGACAGAGCGACATGGAGGCGATTTGTTTGTGGCCACCCCGTGCGGGATTGATGCGTCTGGCAATAGGTAGATAGATAGATCAGACGTGGTGTAACATAGCTACCACTACACCAGGGCGGCGGACAGCCGGACACAGAAATTGCGCAGTGCTGCCCATGAGAAAGCTCCTTCAGACTATAGAGCTCAGTGTGAAATGAGAAACCTGTACATTGGTTACAAGATTGTGACATGTGAGGTAAGTTTTACACCTGGTCGTGGTTTAGTGGTATGCTGCCTGGTTCTCACCTGAGAGGTCCGGGTTCGATTCCCGGCATAGTGGTAATATATTGGATTGATGAATATTGCTCAGTGTTGTCTGGCCGTTTCACATTGGCCACAGCCTATTGTTGATTCGTTTCGCCCATTATCGTATTCATTCTATTTCCTGGCTCTCTGTACCCTTCTTGTTTGCCCCAACTGGAAAAAAAAAAACGCGAGACGATGATTAAAAAAAAAAAAAAGTGCTGTAGTAGCAAGAATAATTGAGAGAGAGAGAGAGAGAATGTCACGGAAGGGGTGAATAATATTTAACAAAACAGGAAAAACTTTACTCACTTATTGATTTAATTGGCATATAAGTTATTTTATTATAGGCTACTCATATATTCACAAAATATTCTGTTTGAAATATGATAATAAAAATATGCTAGGCTTGTGTGACGTCACTGGAGTATTATGGGAGCAAACACAGTAAAGTTGCTAGGTGGCGGAGGTGAGTAAAGGTTATATTGATATTTGGCCTCACTCTTATTATTATTATCATTATAGTTATTCTCATGCCTATGCATTGTCTGGTGTTATAGTGGAAGTCTATAGTCGGTTGATGTATGGAGTAATTATTGGTTATAAGGGGATGTACGAAGGTGTGTATTCCCAGGTGACCGAGATGTCTTAGGGGATGTACGAAGGTGTGTATTCCCAGGTGACCAAGATGTCTTTTAAACAGTAGCCTAGGCAGGTTGAGGTTATATCTCCTCATACTCACATCATCCATATGTATTTTGAGACTAAATAATATTCTATCCATGGGCAGACTTAGTAGAGTATAATTTAGCTGAGAAAAATGAGATTATTTGTATGAACAGTACCTTAACTCAACATCTTTCATCAACAGGGTACTTGAAATACACAAATGCAATGTGTATTTTTAATCACATTGCATTTGTGTATTTCAGTTACCCTGTTGATGAAAGATGTTAAGGTACTGTTAAATGAACCCCTTTGTAAAGAGACTTTATGGACACCGTGTATATTTCAGTGGGCAAAATTGTTCCTGTATATGAAATTTCGAATTGCGAAAGGTTTATCTGGTCCCAATCCCTTTTGTTTATTGAGGACCCACTGTATTTCTCTTATCATTCGTCACCCTCGAGCAGTATATCAGGGAAATGATGTGGGGGGGAAATGATGTGGGTCAGACTGAGTCCAGAGCGCGGGAGAACAATAGTGACACTGCCAACTGACCACCAACTGAATCACGAACTCACAAACCACGCGGACAGTATGGCCACCCCGGCCTGAGGTTAGTCAGTCTGGACTGCTAAGTTTTTCGGAGTTTCCTGACGTATAAGAAATAATTCTGGTCAGCTCCTCGAATCCGAAAAAAGTTCATTCCGGTCTAGTGAAGTCCGTTGTTATGGGGTCTTATTGTACCTACTTAACGATATTACAGAAAGACGCCTGAACGCCTTCGATAGCGTGTTTACTGGTGATTCCGCCAACTGGATGTAATGTCACCACACCAAACTCAATTGTATACAGTTTAAAAACATAAATTGCAGTGGATGCCTGATTGGAAGCGCTGAAACCTAACTGGGGGGCTTCGCCCCCACGACCCCCAGTGACTATAACCTACTTAACCTATTGCAAACTAAGATTTGCATTACGTAAAATTGGCGCCAAAACAGTATCATCTGTTAAGAGCGTTCGCTAATCATTGGCGCAATTGTCACCTGACCATG
>JAGKTI010004060.1:0-30915 GCA_018397915.1 Birgus latro | reverse complement strand
CATTGGCAGTGCTGATAGATGATACAAGTCACCACCTGAAAGCCCGGGGGAATTAAAAATAACGCAAGTCACTCACGTGACGCCCTGCGGTATGATCCATTGCACCCGACCGTCACGAAAGTGACGACCCGCGGTTAAGGGGTTAAATGTAATCACTATAATAGACTGCAGTGTAACACTTGCAGTAATAATAGTACTGAACTTGAATCATGATCACTTAACACAAGTCACACATACACTTTTTTTTTTAGCTTCATTCCTTTACGACTAAAGGTGCCAGTATCACTTCTTTTATGCTTTGAACCTTCCATGGCAAGGCAGAAGGCAAAAGGAGAGCATTTCTCAGCACTAGATGACAATAAGAATGGCGCAAGGTAAAGCAGCAGACTGGCGCCACTTGTCCACGTGTTTGTCCTCCTACCTCCGCATGTCGGCCTACTTACATACATAGTCTCGAATTGAGTTCGGCTAACCGAGGATTCCGTCTTCTAAAAGTTCAACTTATGAAGGGGTTACTGTACCTGAAAAGACATTAAAAGTGTTATAAAGGCCTTTGAAAGCCCAAACCCTCGAATGCAGCCCACACGGTTTGTTTTGATCACGTGATTCGCTGTACTGTTTTTCCACAGGACTGAAATAAGTAAGTTCAATATTTACGTTACTGTTCTGGTAAGTTTGTGCAAGTTAAAATACTATTAACCCGAGGCGTCCCGTTGACGTATGGGTACGTTGCGACGTTTTGTCACAGCTAGACCCATCGACATACCGGTATGTCGCGCAATTGCAAGGTTCATAATTTGCACAATTTTCAAATGCTTGATTTTGGATATGTAGGCGCGGGAGACCTTCCCCTATCTGCCATCAGGCGGGGATTCTCGGCAACCCCACGTGACCCGCGCGTGGCCGCACCTTGTTCACTCACCTGTTAGCAGTGACCCAGGTCAGTCATGGTGTGCTGAAGTCTCTCTGAGGAACAAATCCAAGCTGCCCTGGACACCTTCACAGGTGACAGTGATTCACCCCTCGATGTCGAGGTGGCAGACAAAGATTATGTGCAACCAGAGGAGGAGAAAAGTAGCAGCAGTGATGAGGAGGTCCCGTCACCGAGGAAACGGCGTTACGTGACGTATTGTGCCGCTAGAGAGGGCCAGCCAGTACCAAAACATCGTTCTATCACCTCTTTCCAGCCCCAACGTGATGTGGAGCTGGAAAGCGAGGATGAGGGCGAGGAGGGAGCCGTGGGACGTGCTGCCATGTGGTACAGCTGCGAGATCATTACTTATCGTGGCCCTGAGTGCACAGCACGTCATACCCTAAGGTATGGGCCTAGTGTTTTATTTGGGGAGGGCGGAAGTGGCGCGGAGGGAGTGAGAAGTGAAATTGAAAGTGTAGGGGCGGTAATTGAAAGCGAGAGTGGTGGGAGTGAGTCATAGCGCTCACGTGCTGGTGTGAGGCAGCAGAGTGGCTCACGTGGGACGGTGAGGGAGCAGGGTGAATTACGTGGTGTGGTGATGGAGTGGGGAGGTGAGGAGGAGCCCCTCCCCAGCACGTCTTATTTATTTTTTTTTTAATGCAAGGAAGAAGGAACCAAAGGCCACAGGCCTGCATACTGTTCCTTCCAAGAAAAAGCAAAAACAATACAAAAGAGAGCCGAATTCAAGTTCCGTTCATTTCGAGATGCCTGGACACACTGCGTTTGAAAGACTGGAAGTCATAGGAAGTAGGAAATACAGACAGAGGAAGACAGTTCCAGAGTTGACCAGTTGCATAAATGAAGGACTGGGAGTAACGGTTAACTCTTGCATTAGAGAGTTGGACAGAAAAGGGATGAGAGTTTGTTGCTAGACGGGTACTACGTGCCCATCATAGAGGTGGAGGGTTGCAAGCACACAGTTCAGAGGAACAGTGACCGTTGAAGTAGCGATAGAAGAGAGATAAAGATGCAACAGTGCGGCGAAGAGACAAAGGTTGAAGGGAATCAGTAAGAGGAGAGTTAATGAGACGAAAAGTCTTTGACTCCACCCTATTGAGAAGAGCTGCATGTGGGGAGCCTCCCCACACATGAGAGTTTTACTCCATGCACGGGTGAATAAAACCCGTGTACAAGGTCAACAACTGTGCAGGGGTAAAGAAAGTTCGGAATTGGCTTAGCACACCTAATCTCCTGGAAGCAGATTTCACAAGAGATGTAATATGTTCTGTCCAAGACAGATCCCGAGAGAATGAAACCCCAAGCATGTTCAAAGATGATGCAGGACAGAACTGGACATTATTAAACATTAGTGGGTAATCATGAGGAAGACTTTGTCGGGCTGACAAGTGTAAGAACTGAGTTTTTGATGCATTAAAAATAACAAGATTATTTTTACCCCAATCAGAGGTACGAGCCAAATCAGACATTAGGTGTGCCGTAGCCTCATCCCTTTTTTGTTGAAGTAACTGTTGAGATGGACGTTGCAGAAACTGAATGGAGAGGTGAAGGGTGGAATCATCAGCATATGAGTGGATAGGGTTAGATTTACAGCTGAGAAGGTCATTGATGAATAAAAGGAAGAGAGTTGGTGATAGGACAGACCCCTGAGGAACACCACTGTTGATAGGTCTAGGAGAAGAACGATGGCCGTCTACAACAGCGGCTATAGAATGACCAGAAAGGAAGCTAGAGATGAAGGCACAGATAGAAGGATAGAAACTGTAGGAGGGCAGTTTGGAAATTAAAGATTTATGCCAGACTCAATCGAAAACCTTTGAGATGTCGAGTGCAGTGGCAAAGCTTTCACCAAAGTCCCGAAAGGAGGATGACCAGGAGTTTGAAAGGTAGGTGAGATGATTGCCAGTGGAGCATCCCTGACGGAACCCATACTGATGATCAGAAAGAAGGTTGTGACCGGAAAGGTGCTTTAAAATTTTTCTGTTAAGAATTGACTCGAAAACTTTTGAGAAACAGGATGTTAAAGCAATTGGACGATAATTAGAGGGTTGGGAATGGTCACTCTTCTTTGGTACTGGCTGAATGAGAGCAAACTTCTAGCAAGAAGGAAAGGTACAAGTTGATAGACAAAGGCGAAAGAGTTTACCTAGGCAGGGTGTAAGCACAGAAACACAGTTTTTGAGGGCAACAGGAGGGACTTCATCAGGCCCATATGCCTTGTTAGTATTGAGGCCAGTGATGGCAGATAATACATCAGTTGAAGATTTTTCAATGTCAGTCAAGAGGAAGTCTGAGGGGGGAAGTGATGGAGGAATAGCACCGGAATCGTCTTAGGTGGAGTTGGAGGAGAAAGTCTGAGCGAAGAGATCTGCTTTATCAGTAGAAGAAATAGCTACAGAGCCATCAGAGTAGAAAAGAAGAGGGAAGGATGATGAGGTAAAGTTGTTAGAAAGGTTTTTGGCAAGGTGCCAGAAGGAGCGAGAAGATTTCGAGTTGGAGAGTTAACATTTAGCACGGGTGAAATTATTTTTAGCAAATTAGTTAGGCAAAATCTAGGGAAAAACTATACTCCTTTCATCTTAACTTGGCCCAGATTTTCCTCCTCCAGCTGATTTAACATAGCTGAGCGGCAGAGAGAATACTATGGCTCTACATCCTTTCCATAGCACTTCTTTGTGACTAGCATCATATTCTAGTGCTAATCTCTCCAGCTCAGCATTCAAGATGGAGAGGTGGCAGTTATAGGCTTAGTAGAGAGAGAACTATACTTCTTTCACATTAACTTGGCCCAGATTTTCCTTTTCAAGTTGATTTTGCTTAGCTGATTGACAGAAAAAATAGTTTGGCTATACATCCTACATCCTTTCCATAGTACTTCTTCGTGACTAGCATTATATTCATCTTAATCTTTGTGACTAGCATCGTATTCTACGTTAATATTTGTGACTAGCATCATACTTTAGTGTTTCCATAGCACTTCTTCGTGACTAGCATCTTAGTGTTTCCATAGCCCTTTTTAGTGATTAGCGTCATATTCTAATGTTAATATCTCCAACTCAGCATTCAAGATGGAGAGATGGCAATGTTAGGCCAAGTTAGAGTGAAAAGGCTCTAGTCTTGCTGTATATTTGTGTGTGCAGTACATTTGATTAATTTGTGCTGTATTTTTACTTTGCAGGGGTGTTCCTTTGGCCTTGGGTGTGTGTCGATGTGAAGGAAGGATCAGTAGCCAGGTTCCAGAGATTGGGCAGCTTGATGGCCTGGTTCGAGTGATGGGAGACGCCTGGAGAATTTGGGTGGTGGAGGGACCCCGACTGCATGGAGAGTGGAGGTACCGTGAACGCGTAAAGACTGGAGGAAGCACAGTACTGTGATGTACTGTATTTGTTTAAACCTCATAATTTCCGTAGGCTTTTTCAGATCTGTTATGTAGGTAGATAATAATGGAAGGTTGAATTGAGTGGCTGAGAGGAAGGATGGTACTGGAGTGTATTGTTGTGATGAGGAGGGGTAGATTGAGATGGTTTGGGAGGAAGGATGGGACTGGAGTGTATTGGTGCTGTGATGAGGAGGGGTACATTGAGATGGTTTGGGCATGTGGAGAGGGAGGAGGAGGATAACTGGATGTGGAGAGTGAGAGGTGTGAGTGTTGAGGGTAAAGAGAAAGAGTGTGTTAGTATTGTGATGAGGAGGGGTAGATTGAGATGGTTTGGCCATGTGGAGAGGATGGAGGATGACAACTGGGTGTGGAAAGTGAGAGGTGTGAATGTTGTGGGTAGAATTGAGGGGAAGAATGGGACTAGAATGTATTAGTGTTGATGAGAAGGTTTGGGCATGTGGAGAGGAAGGAGAACTGGGTGTGGAGAGTGAGAGATGAAAGAATTTAGAGGCAGACTGAAAAAGAGCTGCGATGAAGTCAGTGTGCAGCCTGAGGGATAAGGGACTGAATAGAGAGGCTGCCAGAGTTCAGGCCGAATGTTGAGCCACCATTAGTTGATAAGGCTGATATAAGCAAGTGTCTTTGAGCTTTATAAACAAACAGATGGGGGTAATATTGGCAGGTACTTATTTTTATCTGTGGTGAAGGTGACAGGTCTGTGAGTGGTACGTCTGTGGGATTTTATTTTTCTTTCAAATAGAGGAACACATTGAGGTGGTTTGGCTGTGTGGAGAGGATGGAGAGTGAGAGACTGATGAGGAGAGTGTATGTGAGTGAGGTGGAGGGATGGAGTTGAGAGGTATGCGAGGGAGGGGGGAGTGAGTTGGGGGGAGGGCAGTCAAATGGTGGGTGACAGAGCGACTTGGAGGCATTTTGTCTGCGGCCACCCTTTGCAGGATGACGGCGTCAGGCTTTAGATAGATTATGAAGGACAAAGTTGCTTAGCTTGAAATTGAGTTGCTTTGGCATTTCAGCCGTTGCATCTGCTCTTGTGAATCGCGTCTCATTCCATCCATAGCTGGGTGAAGAGGCTGGTTAATATCCGTAGGTAATTTATGCTTAGTGTAGTGATATTAGGATTGATGGATGGAACAGAAAGGGACAGTCAAGGTGTAAGAAGCAAAATAATTCACTTAGGAAAAGGTGTTAGGGAGCCCTTGAGTGATGAAGAGGCTGGTTAATATTCCTAGGTAATTTATGCTGAGTAGGGTGATACTAGGAGGATGGTTGGAACAGAAAAGGACAGTTAAGGTGCAAGAAGCAAAATAATTTGCTTAGGTAAAGGTGTTAGGGAGCCCTTGAGAAGTGAAGAGGCTGGTTAATATCCGTGGTAATTTATGCAGAGTAGGGTGATATTAGAAGGATGGATGAAACAAAAAAGGAGTTAATGTGCAAGAAGCAAAATAATTCGCCTAGGAAAAGGTGTTAGGGAGCCCTTGAGAGGTGAAGAGGCTGGTTGATATTCGTAGGTAATTTATGCAGTGTGGGGTGATATTAGAAGGATGGATGGAACAGAAAAGGATAGTTAAGGTGTAAGAAGCAAAATAATTCGCTTAGGAAAAGGTGTTAGGGTGCCCTTGAGATGGCTGGGTTAGATAAAGCTTTAATTATATCCTTCAGTTTGAAATTTGATAAATATTGAGGTCTGATACTGTAGTTTGAGTTCTAAAGCATATTTGTACATAGGGTGGTTGGAGGAGGGGCAGCGTGATAGCAGAGGCAGCCACACCAGAGCAGTTGGAGGAGGGGCAGCCTGATAGCAGAGGAGGCCACACCAGGACAGTAAAATGGTGAGGACTCTTAAAAATCTTAGTAATTTCTCTGTTAAAATTCTAACTTGGCCTAAAATTGCTATATCTCCATCTTGAATACTCAGTCCAATAGATTACCAGTAGATAGGGTGCTAGTCACGAAGAAGTGCCATGGGAAGGAGGTAGAGCTGGAGCACAATCTTTCTGTAATTCGGCATAAAATTAGCTTCGAGAGGACGAAACTCTGGGCCAAGTTAGATTAAAAGGAGTTTAGTTTTCTCTGCCATAGTACTTCTGCTCCTTGCCTCCATAGATGTTAGAAAGTTAGATTGCAGTGAAAAAAAGTTAGGAAAGAAAATGATTAGGAATGATAAATGCATCGAGGTGGTTTGGCCATGTGGTGAGGATAGGGAGAGAGACTAACAAGAGTATGTGGGTGAATGGAGAGGGAGACCAAGGATGAGATGGAGGCATGGAGTGGAGAGGTATGAGAGGGGGAGGGATGGAGAGAGAGTGAGTGAGTAACAAGGAGAGTATGTGGGTGAATGGAGAGGGGGAGTGAGAATGAGATGGGAGCATGGAGTGGAAAGGTATGAGAGAAGGGGGTGTGAGTTACGGGGATGGAGAGTGAGAGACTAATGAGGAGAGAGTGTGAGTGAGTGGAAGGGGAGGCTGAGGTTGAGATGGAGGGATGGAGTGGAGAGGTATATCAGAGAGGGGGATGTGAGTTAGGGGGATGGAGAGTAAGAGACTAATGAGGAGATTGTGAGTGAGGTGGAGGGGGAGACCGAGGATGAGATGGAGTGGAGATGAGAGGGGTGTGTGAGCTGGGGGGAGGGCAGTGAATTGGCGGGGGACAGGGCAACATGGAGGCTGTTTGTTTGTGGCCACCCCTTATGAGATAAAGGCATCTGGTAATGGATATTGTGTGGTTGTCTGGTGTTCAAGTAGGCCAGGGTGCTTCAGATAGAATTTAGGTCTATTTTAGGCCTAGATAGAAATGTTAGATCTATTTTAGATCCTAGATTTAGCCTACAGCTGAATGTTCATGTTAGGGTCCGACCAAGGAAGTGACGTTTGGAGTGTAAGTGGATATTAGTCTTATTTTTATTTTTTTACTATAGATGCTTGGTGGACAAGTGGGTTCAGGTGATCCAGCTGTGCTTTGAATTATTATTTTGATTATTTTTATTACTTACCATATTGTTTATTATTATATTTATTTTTATTATTATTTAGGTTCAGAATTAACACTCGTGATCTGTAAATGCTTCAAATTGCAGGTGTGTGTGTGTATTTACCTAATTGTATTTACCTAATTGTGATATACAGGAAATGAGCTACGCTCGTGGGGTCCCGTCTCTGTTTCTCAATAAGTCAAATTTTGCCTTAAACTCATTTAAGTTTTTAGACTGGACGATCTCTTTGTCCAGGCTATTCCACAGGTCTATACATCTATACGGAAAACTAAATTTCTTGATGTCCTTCGAGCAGCTTGGCTTCTTTAGTTTCATTCCGTGTCCTCTTGTTGCTCTCTCATCCCACACAAACAGATTTTCTCTGTCAATTTTATCTACTCCTATCATAGTCCTGAACACTGCAATCATGTCATGTGTGTGTGTGTGTGTGTAATTTATTTTCTAGATAGTCTAGTTGGCAGGTGTGTGCATGTGTGTGTGTGTGTAATTTTTGTCTAGATGATCCATTTGGTTGTGTGTGTGTGTGTGTGTGTGTAATTTTCTAGATCCAGTTGGCAGGTTTTGTGTGTGTGTTTGTGTATGTGTGTAGGCTAGTTATGGTAGTAGTTCAGCTCACATGAAAGATATATATTTTTTTCTATTTACAGGAGGTAAGTGAACCAAAAAGATGGTTGAAGGTGGTAGTAAGACGGCAAGATCAAGCCAGCTGTCTCAAGGAAAATGCCTAATTATCTTTAAGAAGTGCAGTGGAAAATAAGATTGGTAATGTGTTAGAATTGCATCTCTCTTTGCTTTAACTTGGCCCAAGATAACCTTGCTAGTCACGAAGAAGTGCTTTATTTATGGTTTAACTTTGGCCTAAGATTACTGTAATAGTCACGAAGAGGTGCTATAATTATGGTTTTACTTTGGCCTAAAATTACAATGCTAGTCACGAAGAAGTGCTTTGATTAGGGTTTTACTTTGGCCTAAGATTACTATGCTAGTTATGAAGAAGTGCTTTGATAAGGGTTTAACTCTGCAAGATTACTATGCTAGTTATGAAGTGCTTTGACAAGGGTTTAACTGGCCAGTAATTACTATGCCAGTCACAAAGAAGTGCTTTGATAAGGGTTTAACTGCCCTAAGATTACTGTTAGTCATGAAGAAGTGCTGTTTTATGGGTATAACTTTTGGCCTGAAATTACCATCTTTGAATATTGTGTTTTAGCTCTGAGTAGATTAAAATTAACTGATGCTAGTCACGAAGAAGTGCTGTGGGAAGGGTTTAGGGCCGTTGCTGTCATTTTTGCTATAGAGTTAGGTTGCAAAAGGATAAATCTTGGCCAAGTTAAGGGGAAAGAATGATAGGTGTATGTACAGAAGGTCCTCGTTTGTGTGCTAGTCATGAAGTGCTGTGGAAGATGACCAAGAATTATAGTTGTATGTATCGTTTCTCTCTCTCTCTCCTATTTAGGAAGGGAATTGAGATTTGCTTAATGGGATTGTGAATTGAAGGACTAGGTGTTCATCAACCTTTGTCTGGCCAAGCAGACCCATCAATCTCAGGGAAGTGAGTCCCTTAGACCACCCCTCACAACAGCAAAGTGGGGGGAAGAGTGTGGAGGGTTTGGTTCCTGGATGAATGCTGCATATGCCTCCACCCAGTTAACAGGGGCACCATAGTAGGCTCCACATCACTGTTTTATATGGTTACCACCCAGCATTGTAAATGGTTGGCTGGGTAATGGGAAAATATTTGGCTTGTCACTGTGTAGAACCACCTTAAGTGGGAAAAAGTTTAAAAAGTGACTGGAAGGAATAGAAGTAGGAAGAGAGGACATAGAATGATAGAGGTGAAGGAAGTAGGTGTCACTGCATCATGAGTGGATGATGATCATGACTTATCACCTGAGGGACTAGCAACCAAGGAGACTCATAAAAGCAACTCTGTCCAGTGCCTGTAAACTTTAATTATACACTCAACCCCCTGCTATCGCGCCTAATTGGTTACAGTAAACCAGCGTGATAGCTGATTTCACGATAGCTGAACTGAAGGAACAATGGGGAAATTTCTAATTGGTTTTTCGGTGGCCATTTCCATAACTTTTAACCACTTTATGCCAACGATTTCCAGCCAATCTCTCCTCCAACTTGAAATAAAGCATTATATTATTATAATAAACAACATAAAAGACCATCAAACTTACTTTTATAAGGATTAAGGAAGGTTTGGGTGGTTTGAAGGGTCCCGAGGCTTGGGGGTGGCTTAATTCCTGCCGTCACTAAATAGGAAAAAAGTGCCTATCTTCGCCAGATAATTTAATTTGAGAGCTCAAAGTTGGTCTTCTTCATCTCTTTGTCAGCAAAACAACAGGAATAATACCAGCATCAGTTTTACTCGATGCTATAAGGATGAGAAGTAGTGAAATAGAGAAATAAAAAGGTAAACAAATGGTGTGGATGTATCATCTACATCTTGGGACTGAATGTTATTTTTTTTCTTTAGTTATCGATGGTCTTTATTCATTTCATAGTCTGGAGGGTGAAGTGCTCGAAAGGGTACAGCAGTGATAAGAAACAGGGAGGTGAGCATGGAAGTGAAAAAGTTGTTACATGACAGTATTGTGATACCAATTCTGACATATGGAAGTGAAGCTTGGACCCTGTTGGAAGGACAGAAGTCAAGTGTGAGAGCAGTGGAAATGAGTTATTTGAGAGGAGCATGTGGAGTCACATGGAGAGACAGACTAACAAATGAGGAAGTGAAGGAGCGTTGTGGTGTGCTTGAGGACGTGATGGGAAGCGTTAGGAGAAACACGTTAAGGTGGTTTGGGCATGTGGAGAGGATGGAGAGTGAAAGATTGGCGAGGAGAGTGTATGTGAGTGAGGTGGAGGGGGCGAGAGGGAGGGGGAGGCCGAGGATGAGATGGAGGGATGGAGTGGAGAGGTATATGAGAGAGGGAGGTGTGAGTTGGGAGCGTGGTAGTGAAATGGCAGGGGATAGAGTGACATGGAGGCGATTTGTTTGTGGCCACCCCGTTCGGGATTGAGGCGTCTGGCAATAGATAGATAGATAGACATTTCATATATCATGATGGAATTTGAAGAAATTACTTATTTAGGATATATGCAACGATGTTTTAATGCGAAATGTTAGAGCAACATGGCTGAAGATTGTATATACAGGCATTAAGTTGGGATGGAGCTTGGGTGTAGGTTCAGTGCTTGGGTGCTGACGAAAATAATCTGATTCGACGCTGGTGTAAGGCATTCATGTAGGCATGGTACTTGTCCTCATAACCTTCAGGGGCTTTTTTAATGTAGGATATGCACTGTTCACTGTTGATAGTGGTATCTTGCTCTAAAATGTGGCGTATCTGGCCACTCGATCAAAGTCTTGATGTCGCACCAATCGTGTGCTGCGTTCACAACCCGGGCACTTCAAACTCGATGCGTGATAGAGTTCTTGGGGTGCATGATAACGTGTTTGGTTGTGCATTTGATGTGTGCTTGATAGCAGATAAACGCAATAGGTGAACGCTTGATAGCAAGTGTAGTATGTTTTCAAACCTGACATATCCCTATTCTCTTTTGTCTCAGTTGATGGAAGTGTTATTTTGGAGGGTTGATAAGACTAGTAGACAAAAGTGATTGTATCTAGGGCTCATGGAGGTACTGTCAAAGAAGAGAGTGTGGCCATGTGCACTTTGCCACATGGGTGTGGAAAGTAATCCCATCTTGTGCAGTGTTTGTGATAATGGGTGCATAAGTGGTGTAGTGGTATTAGAGGTAGACTGCGAGATAATGCTGATTTCATGTGTGTGGTGTGTCGGGGAGAGCAAGTGGAGATTGTCAGGCATGAAAGGATTGAACTTGCTGGTGAGTCTCTTTAGTGTGTGGAAGTTTCATTATTTGGGAGACATGTTGTGTGCTAGAGGTGGGGCTGGAGCAGCTCTTTGGCTAGAGTGAGGAGTGGTTGGAAGAAGTTCAGGGAGCTGTTGCCTCTCCTGACATTGAGAGAGCTCTCCCTCTGTGCTAAGGAGTCTTTGTATGTGGCATGTGTTAGGAATGTAATGCTGTATGGTAGTGAGACCTGGGCAGTAGAGAAAGAGAATATTTGCAGGCTCAAACGTACACTCACTAAAAAGTTCCCAAAGCCTGTAAGCACCATGTATTTTGAGAAATAGGAATGAAGAGTTTAAAAACTGCTGTTGGTGTGTGTGTAGCTGGTGGTAGCCCTGATTAACCATTCTCGAGGTGAATGAAGAGTGGCCAGTGGCTCATATCCCATGCCTGTTGTGTAACCATAACACTGTTTTGCCTTTGTTGCTTTATAGTTACAGTTCATAGCCATTATAATGATGTCACAGTAATAAATACTCAAATTTTTCCACTGTAGCATAACTAGTTGGTTGTATTTGACGGGGATATGTTACCTCTGCACGTTTTCCTTCAACTGAATAAAATAGTCTGACACCTATAGCAATGTTACTTATGTATCACAATTATTAAATTATATTATGGTAACAGCTTTGGGGTTGGCTAATAATGTGTGGTACATTGTCTTTCTAAGCAGCTAATGTACTCTGTCACGTTCAGCATTGTCTCAAAATGCCTATCATACGTCAGTTGCTTCTTGGAGGCCTGATATCCACATATGGCTTCTCACATCTGTGGTTGCTTATTCATTTGTAATGCCCTTTATTATCATAGATTAATAGTAATACTAGGAGTAATTAGTAAACTATGCCACAGATATATATCTTTTAGTTTCAGGAGTATATTGCAACAAATTTTACATCAGATGTGATTAATACATCAATATGCACTAACATCACTGTAATGGCATGGAAGTATCAGCAGAATGAGGTGTACCAGTCATTCCTAGATGACTAGCTATATTCACTCATTTTCACATCCATCATGGCCTGAGCTTTGAGAACCTTTTGGTGTGAACAGAAATGACAATGATAGGTGGATGTGAAGTGCGTCCTTGATTGCGAGGCCTGGGGTGTGTGTGAGGGTTATGAAGAGTTGCTAGGAAGGATGGGACTCAGACGTACAGTATTTGTTGTGATGAGGCGGGGTAGATTGAGACGGTTTGGGCTTTTAGAGAATGTGGAAAATAACTGGGTGCGGAGGGTGAGAGGTGTAAATGCTGAGGGTGGAGTTGAGAGGGAGACCAAAAACAAGACCTTTGATAAAGTCAGTGAGATGTAAGGAAGAAGGGACTGAATAGGGAGGCTGACAGGGATCAAGCAGGGTGGAGAGCTGCCATTAGCTGACCATGGCTGACTCATAAGCATGTTGGAGCCTTATAAACAAAACCGTAACCAAGGAGACCATTTTGCACCTCAACCAAAGGCCATTTAACTATGAAAGTCCCCTTCTCTTCTCTTCTCTCTCTCTTTTATTTTTGTTTTATCAGATGAAAGGGTGTAGTACCTAATAAAGCATGAGCAGGGTAAACAAATTTCCTTACTAGGTGATTTGAAGGGATACTGTATATATTTAGGCCATGTGATGACTTTAAACGAGGACACCTGTATATGCACTGTGTATTTGTGGATATGGGGGGATCTCTTGACCAGTCAGTCAGTCAGACCCTTTATTTCGATAGTTTTAACGTGTAGACTTGAATATATTGCAGCCCTCATGATCCCACATGCATTACTTATATACTGTATTTCCTTGTATGTGCTTACCATATATTATTTTCCCTATTCTAATAAATTATTCACTTTTATATGTTGTTGAATATTTCATCTAGAGTACTTTTTTCACCTTTAAGACTTTGGTAATATGAAGAAATAGCTTAATTATGACAAGGGTGTCGTGGAATATCCGATATTTTGGAGGTAATAAAGTTTGTCTTGCTTTCTAAAATTTTACGTCAGTTTTGCCGATGAGTGATGTATTTTTGTGACTTAATCGAAATATAAAACATGTAAGCCGAGAACTGTAGCTAAAATACGATTTGCAATTTCTCAATATTTTGCTTAGTGGTATATAGTGATGCAGCACCAGTTTTTATTCCCCCTTATAACCACAGTTGCATCTTTATCTCATATCTATCGCCGTGTCAATTGTCACTGCTCTAAACAATCTGCTTGCATCCCTCCACCACTATGGTGGGCGCGTAACACCCGTCTAGCAGTAAACTCTGGTGCTGTTTCTGTCCAACTATGTAATGCCTTAAATGCCTTAAACACATTGTGTCCAGGCATGTCAAAATTTACCTATCTTGAATCTGGCTTTTAGCTTTTAATTTTTTGTTGGAGGGAAAACTTTCAGGTTCCTTCTCTGTTGCATTAAAAATGTTTAATTTAAATTGTTCATGTAACAACATTGCCTAAAAATTAGCTGCTGTAGTGTTCATCTATTACATTGGACTTAATCAGACCAGTTGCCTGGGTAGGCCAGGAACAGCATAATGATTTTACACATAGTTTATTAGTTGCCTACTTGCGCCAGACCATGAGTGATAAATTTAAACTTAAGCTCGTCTTGGTTAAGATGCGTGTCTTGCTGTTTATTAGATGATCAAGAAATGAATAAGGAGTGTAAACTGTAAGAAGCTGTTCATAAGCAAACCAATTTATTTATTTATTTTCAAAATTTAAGGGAAGGAAGTCTTAAAGGTGAAAAATGTTACTACTTGTTAAATATACAACTTGTGGCCTTACTTATTGCTGGAGTGAAGGTGTTTTTCTCAAGGACGGCCAGATAATGTTAAAATATGATGCTGGAGTTCACATGAGTCTAGTTGCCATTTGCTTCAGAAAATTAAAATTGGGAGACAAAGGATGGGGTGGAGAGAATGGAGGTTGTATGTGATTGAGGTGGAAGGGGAGACCAAGGATGAGATGGAGGGATGGATTGGAGATGTATATGAGAGGATTGTGGATGGAGAGTGAGATAAACTAGGAGAGTATGTATGTGAGGTGGAAGTGGGGACTGAGGATGAGATAGAGGGATGGAGTGGAGAGGTACATGAAGGGGAGGGGGGGGTGTAGGTTGGAGAAATGGACAGGAGGAGTGTAACTAGGAGTGTGTGATTGAGGTGGAGGGAGGGAGGGAGACTGAGGATGAGATGGAGTGGAGAGGTATATGCGAGAGGGAAGTGTAAGTTCGGTTGAGGGCAATGAAATGGCAGAGAACAGGGAGGCATTTAAGGAGTTTGGCAAAAGGTATAGATAGATAGCTTGTCCACACCTCAATCTCGGTTATAGTAATATGGCCATGAGTTAAATTTTTTTAAAGATTTATTTGTTTGCTTAGTGTATACTCTGAACTTGGCCCAAAAAAAAATTACCATTCCAGACTGAATTATGAGTTGTAATAGAATCATAAAACGATGCTAGTCATACACACAGTGAAAAGGATTATGAGCCATATCATTTGCTTTCCATGCCTCGAGTTGCTGTATGTGAAACAGCAGGAAGATCATGAAAAATTTTGCCAAGTTAGTGAAGAGTATACGTTCAGTGGAATGTGATTATGTTGATGGATATTTAACATGCATCACAACGAATGCGTGTTAGTATCTTTGAACCCCTTCAGTACCGTGATGTCTTCTTTTTACTGTTGCTTCATCCCAGATGATTTCATTAAGGTTTATTGTTGCTGCTGCTACACTATTTTATTCAGCTAAGGAATGATTTCTTGTTTCATCCCTATCTCGTCCTGCCCTGGCTCTGGCCTACCCTGCATTCTTGCTTTGCCCAGCCATACCTGCCCTATCCCTTTAGCTGATTAAAATCGTGTGAAGTCAGCAAGAATGCAACATCCTGGTACTGAAGGAGTTATTTCTCCCTACTCAGTCCTTTGATGTATGCCATTTTGACAATCTTGCATTGTTCAGGTACTGAAAGTATGGCATATGTCAGATTAGTATGTGATTTATGTAAAAAATTGTATTGATCTTTAACATGCATTAATGCAAACACAAGGTGCACAATGTGTTTAGCAGTCAATGCATGTTAATAAAGCCCTTGTCATCCTTTGTTGACTGCCATGTTTCTTTGTATAGCTCTGCTAGGCTTATAGCAGGGTAGAGCAATAAGAGACATGGCATATACAAAGTGATGAGGAGGGCAGGCTCCTGGAAGCATCTTGGGGGCCAGCGCCGAACCTATCTCGATAAATGGGCCACGAAAATACGGACTGGCAACCCTCACCTTGGGGTTACCAGTCCTTATTTCTCTGGCCCATTTATCGAGATAGTTTATTTTTTGAACTCCCACTCTTGTGTATAACTAGTGGAAATAAAACAAATGTGTTCATTACTGTCTTTATTATATACCTTTTCATACATTTTTTTTTTTACATATAAATGTGGACTTTGAAAATATCAGAAAAAGAAGAATACCAATAGACATGAATAGTAAACTCACTTCGTACTATATCTAGTACGAAGTGATCCTACTATTCATGTCTGTTGGTATTCTTCTTTTTCTGATATTTTCAAAGTCCACATTTATATATAAAGGTACACAGATACAGAACTTTGTAAAACAGGACTTATGAACAAACACAAGCTAATCTTGAACATATATATATTCACAGATATACAAGAACACAACACAGAAAGGTGAGTGAGGCAGTGGAAGAGCATGAGAAACATAGCAGGGGAGGACAGGGCAGGGCAGAGGCAGAAGAGGTAAGAGACTGCAGGACACTGACTGAAGGATAGGAACAGCAGAACAGGGCATTGCGAGGGTGGAGGGGAGCAGACACAAGGAGTGGCAGGGCAGAGGACGACATGGCTGATAGGCAAGGTAGCACTGCAGGGGAAAGGGGGATGATACAAAGCACAGTAGGGAATTGGTGCAGGGCAGAATGGGGTGGGTTACGGGGTGGCGGTGGTGGCGGGGTGGGTTGCTGGATAAGGGTGGTGGTAGGGATATAGGTGATCTGGTGAAGAGGAAAAAGAAATGAAGAGGGAGGGGAAGAAACAGGAGGAGGGGAAGGAGAGAGAGTGGAAGGAGGGAGGGAGCCTAATACACAAAAGAGGTATCATTAGTTTAAGCATTTAAGAAATTTCATGGGGGCACGGTGGCTCAGAGGTAAAGCATCGAGCTCGGGACCGGGGGTCGCGAGTTCGAGCCGTGCCGGGAGGGGTAGCGCTCTCCTGTTACCTAGCGGGGCTATATGATCTCATTGTAAGGTCTAGCTTTTAAGAAATTTCATGTTAGAGTAAAATAATAATCCATCCATCCATCATCCAAACCTATGTCGCCCTACAGAGGAGTGTAGGAGCCCGGGGCTAGGCAAGTTGGTCCTGACATTTAGGATGAGAGTGACCAGCCTCACTCATACCTGAATGGCATTACATGAGCAATAAACCCCAACTACCCCTTGGATATAAACCTTCACCGGCTCAATCTGACTGGAGCGCCGCAATTACCCACTAAACCACCAGGCACCAAAATTTGGTTATATGGTTATCACCCTGCATAGTAAACGGCTTCCTGGTGTATAGCATACCATCAGTGTAGGGTCACCCACAGGCAGAAGGACAAGGAAAGAATGAAGGAAAGAAAGACAAGAGAGAGAGTAAAGTCACCCATAGGCAGAAGGACAAGGAAAGAAAGACAAAGAGGATTGAAGGAAAGAAGAACGGAGAAGAAGAAACGGCAGACACCCGAGAGCAGCTTTACATCGAGTGAGTGGATGGTAGTGCTGCTCTCGGGTGTCTGCCCTTTCTTCTCCTCCGTCCTTCTTTCCTTCAATCCTCTGTCTTTCTTTCCTTCAATCCTCTGTCTTTCTTTCCTTCATTCTTCCCTTGTCCTTCTGCCTGTGGGTGACTCTAAACTGAGTGACAACCCAAATGCTTTCCTGTACACCAGGAAACCGTTTACTGTGCTGGGTGGTAAACATATAACCAAATTCTGGCACCTGGTGGTTTAGTGGATAATTGCGGCGCTCCAGTCGGATTGAGCCAGTGAAGGTTTATATCCAAGCGGTGGTTGGGGTTTATTGCTCATGTAATGCCACTCAGGGATGAGTGAGGCTGGTCACTCATCCTAAATGTCAAGACCAACTTGCCTAGCCCCAGGCTCCTATGCTCCTCTGTGGGGTGACATAGGTTTGGATGACGGATGGATGGATTATTATTTTACTCTAACATGGATTTCTTAAGCTTAAACTAATGATACCTCTTGTTGGCATTATACTACAAATAATAATAATAATAATAACTTGCTGTCAAACCCCTATCAGTAATTCCTCATTTAAGATACTTTCACTAAGCAGTTTCTCTTAATCTGTCGGTCAAAATACAACACTTCACATAATATACTTAATCTCAAAGTGTGCTGTAAAAGATCATGGTTAATTTTCACTAACAAAGTCCGTTTGAATCTAAAAATATTACTAATTTAAACTTCTATTAATATCTTGATACTTAGTCACTGTCTTGAAAATAATCCTTAAATATTGAGGAAAAGTCCCTCTTGCTGGGACCTAATCCTAGCTTCAAGCACGGTTCACCTATCAGCAATTTACAGGAATATATATTAATTATTAAATGAGGAAATACTTTTTGCTGGCATTATACACAAAACAAAATTCACAATTTACACATTCACAGTGTGTAATAGTGTGGAAAACGTGCCATTAGATATCACATTACGTGTTTATATATACAGTATTTCAATTCTATACATATATTGTATATATACACCAAGGTGCTGTAATAATGACATTCAGAGTGCCTGTAGAAGCAGTTTGGTATTTTCGTATCATATTTATAAAGGTTCCAAATTGCATGCATCGGCATTGGTCACCCTAATGGCAGCTCTCCATCTCTAGCAGCCTCCCTATTCAGTCTCTTATCCTTGAGGTCACACACTTTGACATCATCCCGGGTCTTTTTTGGTCAGCCTCTCGCAGCCCTGCCCCCCAAATTCACACTTCTCACCTACCACACCTGCCTGTTAAAAAATATGGTGCTGGGGAGACACCTTCATGTGATGGCACTGATATAACCATGTCCAGTGAAAAGGGCCGAACGCTCAGTCACTGACCTTAAGCCCCTGGAATCCTCCCTGCATCACAGGTCTAACTATTTGCACTTATTTTTCTCTACTTCATAATTAATCTGCTCAATGACTTTCTTCTTCCCAGACCAACATCAATGCAATGACGGCTAGTATTGTCAATGCAAAAGATCCCTCGTGGCTAAACACACACACACAAGACAAGTGAGTGACTTATTCACAGCTAGACAACTTAATCCTGTAAGGAGTGGCCACAAGCACATCACCTCCATGTTGCCCTGTCTCTGCCATTTTACTGCCCTCCCTCCAGCTTACAGCCCCCTCTCTCATACAATCATTTACTCCTCCTCAGTATCCCCCGCTCTCTCTTCCTCCACTTCACTCACAAGGGACTCTCAATCAAAACAAAAACACACAAACCTCATAAACAACCATCACACCCCAGCAAGACCTCCACACAGACTTATGGGGCTGTCTCCTCCTCAGCCTCACTATACACATCTTCACAGTTAGCTCATTTTTATCTGACACAACTGGTCCAATCCCACTACATGCATGAAACTTAGTGAATTTTAGTTATGAGACAGGCATGAGTCTCCTTGGTTGCTAAAGTGACCCTCTTCTTCTACTATATCCCTCACCTGACCACTGCCCCAAATTAATCAAAAAGCGACCTCCATTCAAAAGAAATGTTCAGCCTTTTTGTGTGTGTTTTATTTTGCTATTTTATTTTTTCTATAAAGATTTAATCCTGTACATACTACCTAGCCACCAGAGCCATACATAACGTACGAATACAATATGCACTGCCTCAACAACATTCCTCTTCCTCCCCTACCCTTCACTTCTCTCTTCCTTCTCTACCCTACACTACAATTCCTTCTTTCCCCAAAACCAAAACGACCTATGCCCAAAAGGGACTGTTTTGGGAAAACCACATATCACAGCACAGGTCACCGACCCCTACCATCTGCCAGTAACTGTGGTCGTCATCGTTCTTAACATTTATTTATTCATTTTTTTCCTATTCTTAATCTCAGTTCATATTGTCGAGTAACTAAACCAAGTATCTGTGCATACTACATACGAAGTAATATGAGACCATGGACAAGCCATTTGGATACAGTAACTGCTATGGCTGATGCCTTTTTTTTTTTTTTTTTTTTAAATGCAAGGAAGGAACTAAAGGCCAGAAACCCACAAGATTGTTCCCCACAAAAAAAAAAAGAAGCAAGATAATAACTCTCTAAACTGCATAGGTATATAATTTCTCCTTGTATTATGATATGGCATCCTAAATGTGTTAATGCTGTGAAATGTGATATTGCAACACTATGGCCCTGGCAAAGCTCATAACCTGCATTGGGATATTTTGTGAATCAGGTTCCTGAACAATAAACTTGGTCTTATGATTCAGTTATTATGTGGCATTCAGTGTCAAGGCACTAAATCCAGGACCATTATCCGTCACTTTCTGTTACTCTTCTTTTCTTTTCAGGTGGCTTTACTGAGTGACAGGCCTAATGGTTTCCTAGAAGCCAGGAAACCGTTTACAACGCTGGGTGGTAACCATATAATCAACCCATATGTGTTCCCTACGTGTCAACAAGTGGGTTGGCGGAGGGTTAGTGCCCCTCCCCATAAAATAACCAACTCAAAAGACAAGCGGCCACCCCTCATGGGATTATGCCATCTGGCTATTGATAAACTATATAAGCCAGATATTAGCTGTGGTAAGAACCATCTTCCTATACTGAGAGACAGTATTCATAAAGTGTTACTCTGATATGGTAGTACTAAACAGAGGTGGGTGAGATCATGCATATCAACCCTCCTGAGATATCACTCATTACAGTCAGAATTCTGGAAACACTGACCCCTTCTGCACTGATACTTGTTTTAGCTACTGTGTTTGACCACTATCCAGCAACTACACTCATTCAAAACCTACACCACACAGAGCTTTATAAACACCTGTTCTCATCCCACACCCAACACTAAATTTCAGAAGATAATTTTCTTTCTCCCCTCTAAAATGACCCCAATTCCAAGGGAAATGTGTTGTGAAAAGCATAAGGAATTTCACAGTACAGGTCATTGGCTCCGACCATTTGCACACTACCTGTATGTGGAATTCACCAATGGCTGTGGTAGTCATCCTCTGTTTTTTATTTATTTTTCAACATTACAGTATTTCTATTTCTACAATTTCAGACTGTACATAGCCACTACCTAGACATACATGGCCACTACAACCATCCGAAAAACTCCAGCCCAACAGAAGCCTTCAAAACCATCACCAGACACCCACCCTTCAGAAACAACCCTACCCAGAGAAACACAGGTACACATAAGTTGTCTCTTGTTTACTCTGTCTTACTCTTCTTCTCTCTTACTCTGTCTCACTCTCTTGCTTATGGCCTGTTCATACGAGGCGATTTCAGTCTAGGCGTTTGTCGCGTGGCAAACGTGGTGACTATTCACACAAGGCATTTCTAGTCACAGCGTTTGTTGCGCATCTCTCTCTCTGTCTCAGTTGTAAAGCTGGCTAGCAATGATGAGGAAGAGGCAGCATGTGCAGAATATTTCCACCAGTTCCTCCCTACACCTTTTCTTTGCACCCCTGTCCTTGTATTTGAAACATGTCATATCCCAAATGGCTGGACGTTTTTCAGCTTCATCGATCAGCAGTTTGGTGTCAAAGCGATCACGCTCCAGTTCAGTCATCTTTTCGTGCTCGACTGACTCCTCCGACTCCACTCTCTGTATGGAGTGACTTCTCATTAGCTATCGTCACATGCCTTGCCAGCCAATGAGGCACGATTTCACCATAAAAACGTGGCATTTATCGCCTCGTGTGTACAGCCCCATACAAACACAAGGAAGTCGAGTCGCTCAACAAACACACGGCAGGAAGGGAAATCTTGAGAAACGCGTTTGGCCCAGCGACAAGCGACTATGTATGAATGCTCCTATAGCGACTGAAATCTCCTCGTGTGAACAGGCCCTTACTGTCTCTCTCACTTTATGTCTCACTTTCTCTCTTGCTTACTGTCTCGCTCTCTTTAACTTAGTCGAAAATTGCCTTATGCTCTCTCATGAATGGTGAGTTGTCAGCTTATAGTACATAAGCACTAAAAATGGTTCCTGTCATGAACAAACCTTATGGAATGAATGTAGCTCTATATTATTACCTTTTTCTGCCACTGAGCAATGTAAAAAGAGCTGCAAAAACATGAAAATTTGTGCCAAGTTTGAGTGAAATGTGTATAACCAGACTTCAACTCAATCATCATCGTTCTCTGCTTCACTGCCAACACAATATACAACTCACAGACCATCCACTATGCCCAAAGTGTAATGCCTTCTCCCACACCGCAACACACTGCCATATGTACCACATATCACAATACACTCACCACATGTGCCACAGTGTAATGCCTCCTGCCACACCATGCCACACTACCACAATACACTCACCACATACCACAGTGTAATACCTACTCCCACACCACACCACATTCACCACATGTACCACACTATCACAATACACTCCCCACGTACCACAGTGTAGTACATCCTCCCACTCCACAGCACACTCACCATATGCACCACACTACCACAACACACTTGCCACACACACATGCACCACACTATTACACCACACTACCACAAAACACTCACCATGTGTACCACAGTGTAGTACCTCCTCCCACATCACAACACACTCACTACACTATCACACCACACTACCACAAGAGACAATCCTTCAATATATATATCTTTGGGGCTGCCAGGATTTCTGTTGTCAGTCAAGTGGGATTACAAGTCAAGATTTACTAATATGTTGCAAATATTCTTCAAATTTGCATAATCTTGATCTAGTAGGTTTATCATCTATTGACAAAGGAATAAAATATAAGAATTAATTTTTATGCTAAGGGAAGGTGGGGGGAGGGAAACACTCTCAGTACAGATGATGGGAGGATTGGATGCCTGTATTGATTTTGATAACTATGGCATCAATGTTTCTCTCCCAATTTCTCTCTCTGTTTCTCTTTTCTGTCTGTCTCTCATGCTTTCTCATTTATTTCTCTCTCTCTCTGTTTTATTTCCAGCTAAAACAACTTGAGGTAGGAGCCAGGAACAAGGGATGAACAAGCTTTGAAGTGGGAGAAGGCATCAGGGCTCTCTCTCTCTTTTCTGTTTGTCTGTCTCTTTTTTTCCCCACTCTCAATTTTATTTCCTGTTAGAACCACTTGAGACAGGAACCAGGAACAAAGAATGAACAAGCATATAAGTGGGAGAAGGCATCAAGGTCTCTCTCTCTCTCTTTTTTCTCCTCTCTCAAATTTATTTCCAGCTTCAACCACTTGAAATAGGAACAAGGAACAAAGAATGAACAAGCTTTAAAGTGGGAGAAGGCATCTGTCTCTCTCTCTCTCTCTCTCTCTCTCTCTCTCTCTCTCATTTCTGTCTGCCTATATCTCTTTTATCCTCTCTCTCTCTGCCTCTCTTTCTCTCTATTTTATTTCCTGATAGAACTACTTGAGACAGGAGCCTGGAACAAAGAGTGAACAAGACTTAAAGTGGGAGAAGGTATCAGGGTCTCTCTCTCTCAACAAGCTGTAAACTGGGAGAACCATCAGTATCATGCCTAGTGATGTGGACTAATAATAATAATCATCATCATAACCATTTATTTTTCAATCATCGTAACCATTTTTTCTTCTTTTTCAAGCGATCATCACCACTACTCATTCCATTTTTATTTGCTTATTATTATTATTATTTTTTTTTTGGCATATGGATGAAATGTATACGGCCATAAAGCAAAGAGGAAAGCCAAAAGGGTGAGAAACTAGGAAACTCCAAGCTCACAGAAATGGCTCGACACTCATTCACTCACCATTCAAAGCCCTGACAGAGACAGACAGAAATCAACACACACACACACACACTGAAAAGTAGAGAATCTTTAGTCAGGGATGTAGCAGATAAGAAAAAATATGTAATTATTTTAGGGGTAAAAGAAAAGCGTATCACGAAAAGATCTGAAAGAGTAAGAGAAGAATTGAATAAAGTTAAAGAAATAATATCAGTAGTCATGGAGGGTAACAACGAAGTCCAAGAAGAGACTGAAGTGTTTAGGTTAGGTAAGTATGAGGAAGGAGGGGCGAGGCCATTGAAGGTGAAGTTTAAGTCCCAGGCAATAGTAAATGAAATCATGAATAGGACATGGAAATTGGCAGACAAAGAGGGGTTCAAAAATATCTGGTTAAGGAGAGATGCAAATGAGGAAGAAAGAGCTAAAATAAAGGAGTTAGTAAAGGAAGCTAAGGCAAAAAACGAACAGAGAACGGAGAAGGAGAAGACAGTGTTTTATTGGAAAGTTATGGACCAGAAAATGAGGAAGTGGTACCGACGGAGAGGAGGAGAAAAGATGGTATAAGTAATAACAAAAAAAGTTTGAACGTGGCGTACACTAATGTTGATGGATTAATATCGGCAATATTAGAAATCAACGATTTCTTGAGGGTACAAGAACCTGATGCTATGTGCTTTGTAGAGACCAAGTTAAGGGAGAATATTGATATCCATATGGGAGATGGCAAATACAAATTGTGGAGAAGAGACAGAAAAGATAAAATGGGAGGAGGAGTGATGATAGCAGTGAAGAACAACTTAAGTGTAGATTCTGTGGAAATGGGAGAGGGTAGGGCTGAAGTGATAAACATGAAATTAGAAACTGGAGAGAACTGTAAGAGAGATACAGTAGTAGTATATGTTCCACCTAAGACAAGAGCATGGATTGATGATGAATACCAGGAGATGTTGTCAGGCATGGTTAGTTATCTACTGAAAGCGATTGAGAAAAGCAGCAATATAATTCTAATGGGTGATTTTAATTGTAAAGAGGTAAACTGGGAGGAATGGGACTCAGGAGGTGACGAAGATTCGTGGGGCACTATATTATTAAACATTGTGATGAATAATGTAATGACACAGTGAGTCAAAGAAGAGACACGATTCCGAGGTGATGACACCCCAGCAAGATTAGATTTACTGCTAACCAAAGAACCTGACGTAATTGAATCCTTGAAATATCCTATAGGAAAAAGTGATCACATGGTCATTCAGTTCCAGATGATAATAGGGAACGTGGTGCCAAGAGATGAGCTCCATAGGCAGGGAAGATACAACTTTGGGAAATCAGACTTTACAGAATTGAGAAAATTTTTTGAAAATGCAGATTGGAGAAAATTCAGAGAAACAAGAGATATTCATAGGAAGTGGGATATCTTTCTAAACCTCTAAAATTCAGGAGTGGAAAAATATGTTCCAAGAGTAAGTGGGAAAGAATACAGGAAAAAGGAGTGGTTTAATATAAGGTGTATGATAGTGAAAAAAGAGAGGGACATGGCGTGGAACAAATGGAGAAAGAGAGGTAATAACAGAACAAAGGAAGAATATAAAAGAACTAGAAATGAATATACAAGAATTCGTAGAGAGGAAGAAAGGAACTTTGAAAAAGGTATAATCGACAAATGTAAGGATGAACCCAAATTGTTTTATAGATTTGTTAATGGCAAATTGAAACAAAAGGAAGGAATCATTAAACTGAAAGTAGAAGGAGAGGTCTATAATGATGCAGCAATTCAAGCTGAAATAATGAACAAACGTTTCCAATCAGTTTTTACTAATGAAGGGGAGTTTGTGGAGGGGGAGGGAGTGACTAGGAATGTGGTGATAAAAGATATAAAAGTGGAAGTGCAGGAAGTGTACAAATTACTGGAAACTCAAGATGTAAGGAAAGCCCCAGGACCAGATGGAATTTCAAATTGGGTGCTGAAGGAATGTAGAGAGCAACTGGCAGATAAGATTCACAGTTTAATTGTGTGTTCGCTGGAAGAAGGGAAAATGCCTCGGGAATGGAAGAGAGCAAATGTGGTACCAATTTACAAGGGAGGAAACAAGGAGGAACCCCTGAACTACAGACCAGTGTCCCTAACCAGCATGGTTGCAAAATTGTGCGAGAAGATTCTGAAAGATTGGTGGATAAAATATCTGGAAGAGATGAATATTTTGACTGAAAGTCAATTTGGATTCAGAAGTGGAAGGTCATGTGTCTCTAAATTGTTGAGCTTTTACTCAAGTGATTGATGTGCTACAGGAGAGAGACGGTTTGGTGGATTGTGTATATTTAGATTTGGAGAAGGCCTTTGACAAGGTACCCCATAAGAGACTAATGTGGAAATTAGAGCATATAGGAGGACTGAAGGGAAGCCTCCTGGAATGGTTGAAAGACTTTTTGAGAGACAGACAAATGAGGACAGTAATAAAGGACAGGATGTCCGGATGGAGAGAAGTAACAAGTGGTGTCCCACAGGGCTCGGTGTTGGCGCTATTAATGTTCCTGATTTACGTAAATGATATGGTAGATGGAGTAAACAGTCATGCAAGTCTGTTTGCTGATGATGCAAAGGTCTTGAGGAAGGTAGAGGTTGAAGGGGACTGTAAAATGCTGCAGGAGGATCTGGATAGGATACATGACTGGAGCCGGATGTGGGAAATGAAATTCAATGCAAAAAAATGTAAAATATTGGAAATGGGTAAAAGCACCAAGAGACCATCACTGAATTATATGATGGGTAATGAACCAGTCACAAAAGCGAGAGAAGAGGAAGATTTTGGAGTGCTGGTCCAGGATAGTTTGTCACCTGAAAAACATTAACAAGATAGTTAGAGAGACATATAAACTCTTGACCAACATAAGAGTGGCAGTTCAATACATGAATGAAGAGATGATGAAAAAACTGATAGTGGCCATGATCTGCCCCAGGTTAGAATATGCAGCAGTAGTGTGGTCCCCACACAAAAAGAAAGATATAAACAAGATTGAGAGAATACAAAGAAGAGCAACCAAGATGGTCCCCAGTCTGGCAGATCTGTCATACAGTGAGAGGCTAGAAAGGCTGGATTTGCCATCCTTAGAGGAAAGGGGAGAGAGGGGTGACATGATTGCAGTGTTCAGGACCATGATGGGAGTAGATAAAACTGATAGAGAAGATCTGTTTTTATGGGATAAGAGAGCAACAAGAGGACATGGACTGAAACTGAAGAAGTCACGCTGCTTGAAGGACATCAAGAAATATAGATTTCCGTATAGAGGCACAGACCTGTGGAATAGACTGGACAAAGAGATTGTCCAGTCTAAAAACTTAAACGAGTTTAAAGCAAAATTTGACTTATTGAGAAACAGAGACGGGACCCCACGAGCATAGCTCATTTCCTGTATATCACAATTAGGTAAATACAATTAGGTAAATACACACACACACACAACCATGGGGACATCACACATCCTTGCTCACACACCATCCAAAGGCCAGACTCATATATACAGATGGACAGAGGAATACACACACATTCACACACACACACAACCATGGGGACATCACACATCCTTGCTCACTCCATCACTAATATTAAACCATTGTCATCTAGCCTCTGTGGTACAGTGGTAATGTGTGCGTTTTCGTACACTGAAGAATGAGGGTTCACGCCCCACCAGGCTGATAAACTTTGGGAGCGTTCTTCTGACCAAGTACCTCTTTGGTGGACATAAGGCGTTCTGTGGTTGAACCAGTGTCGCATACTATACAGTATGCTTGCACCCAGTCGGCTTGCGCGAGCCAATTACACTTGTTTCACAGACTATGCACACATCCAAAGCCACTCCAACACAACAATCACACTTACAAGCACTTCTCACCCTACATAGAATCTCTGCAGAGCACCACATGTTGGTGGAGTGGAGCCTGATACACAAGAAAGATACTTCCTTTCTCTCTCTCTCTTTCACAAAATCACAAATCAAAATGACTGTATGCTTATGAAAATATGGCAAATGACATGTGATTTGAAACAGTCTATCAAAACAGTTCAGTCCATTGTGACACCAGTATCTTTCCATATAGTTATAAAATTTGAAACACCTGAAGGTGACATTACAAATAAGAATAAAGATATAAAGATAACACATTACAGTTCAGCACATCCATACCTATGGTCAGCCTGTTTTCATCTGACAAAACCAGGCAACTTTTACAGCTTCAGTACTAAATCATTGGTGTATAAAATTCAATAGGCCTTAGTGATGAGGTAGGGATGAGTCTCCTTGGTTACTAGTCAGATTAACTCTCCAGTCTGACTACACTTGGCTATAATCCAAGCTAAGAGGTTATGAATCTCTGTGGCTATATAAAATTTGATAGGCCATGGTGATGAAGCAGGGATGAGTCTCCTTGGTCACTGGTCAAATTCGCTCTCCAGTCTGACATAATAATCCAAGCTAAGAGGTTGAGTCAGGTGAAAACAAACTGACTAAAAAATAAATCAAGTGAAATAAACGAGCACCAAAAAACACCCACATAAATATATATAAACATACAATCTGCCACAGAAAAAAAAAAAGCACCAAAAACATACCCAAATAAAAATAAAAACAAAAAGGGGGAAAAAAAAAAAGGCAAAAAAAAAAGCAAAAATAAATAAATAAATGTACAGTCAATCACAGAAAAAAAAAAGTTAACAGAAAACGTTAACCATATTAATGACAAATGTTCGTACTGTATATAAAGGGCAAAATCTCAACTCATTAATTCTGACATGAATGAAGGGAATCAAGTGGGGATGTTTAATGATGGGAATCAACTCAGAATGATTGTTATTCTTGGATGTAAATGAAGAGAAACAACCCAAAACGCTCATTAATCTTTTGACATAAATGGACGTTAACTAAGTATGCATGCTTGTGTTTATATTTTCAGTGCTATTCGGGGCAGTATTTTTTTTTAAATGCAGAAAACAAACACAAGACTTTAAGAAATAATAAACAAAAGAGAGACTAATTGAAGTTCCATTAATTATGAAATTCCTGTACACAGTGCATTTAAAAGACTTGGAGGTCATAGGCAGGAAGAAATACAGATTAAGGAAGACAGTTTGTTGGCTGACCTGTAGCCAATTAAAATCTTCCAAACAAAGATGACAGGTGTATATTATTTCCTGTGGCAGACTGTGCAGTACATCAGTGTAACACTGAAATAAGAAATAATATAAAGTGTAAAAATAACACATATCAATACAAGAAAATAGGCATGAAATATAACACAACCAATACCAAACATCTTGCAAGTACAGCACAAACAATAATAATAATAAAATAATAATAATAATATGCATAATTTACTGGGGTGTCTTCTGGGTGGCATAGGAGGCTTGCTAGGAAATAATGCTAGGAAATCACCTCAGCCACAAAGAAGACAAGCCACTTTCACTGAACTAACACCAGATTTTGTTCAACTGAGGGAAATACTGTACCAGGGGTCAAGGGCATAAAAAATAACATGGGCAACCTTTATATCTGAAAATTCTAGCAGTTTATCTAGCTAACACATATAACTATCTACTACCTCTGTGTATCTGTGTCATGTTTATCTATCTGTATACTTATCTATCTACTATCCATGTGTGTGTAATTTTATCTGTCTGGGCACTTTTTTATCTATCTGTCTATCAACTTAAAATAATGTTGAGTTGATGCAATAGTTTAGCAAGGAGACATGCTAATCATGAAGAAGTGCAAAGGTTTCAAAATTATCTACTACTGATATACCCTGGGAATTTGCTAACTATACTCCTGTTACTCCAACCTGGCATACAATAACCACCTCAAGTTTATCAAATAGAATAATGCTAGTCATAAAGAAGTGTCATGGGAAGGATGGAAACCTGCAGACTAATATAAATAAATCTATCTATTGCCAGACGCCGTAGTCCTGAAATCGCCTCCATGTCTCCCTGTCCCCTGCCATTTCATTGCCCTGCTCCCAGCTCACACCCCTCTCTCTCATATACCTCTCCACTCCATCCCTGCATCTCATCCTTGGCCACCCCCTCCCCCCCTCCATACATATATAGGTTATAAACTAAAGATCATAATCATCCTTACATCCCCAAGAATCACTCAGCAAAAAAAAAAAAAAAAAAAAAAGAAAGTGTTAGATGTTAGACAGTTGCTCTCCCACTTACATTATTTTGAGCTATGAACGATTTACTAGCTTGAGATTTTATTAGGCCTTGTGATTTGTCTTACTGCTTAGCTGATAGTGCCAAGAATTGATTCCTGGCACTGCATCATCATCACTATTGTCTATTAGCAAGTAAAATGAGTGCCTAGATAAAGTAACTGTACTTGTATACCCCAGTGGTGGCATGATTTAGATACGGAGCCTGGCAATGCCGCTGATCACAGTTATCATCATCATCAGCCCTAACTCCTTTTCCCACCCAAGGATGGGGTGTGGTATTCTCAGGAAACCTTTTCTAGGTAGGGGAGCAACTGTTAACATATCCTGTCCACATCAGTTTGGCTTAAAAGTGATTTGGAAAGGATGCAGAGCCATAGTATTGCAATCTATGTCTTACTCTGCTTCTGAGTTATGGGAATTAGGCCACCAAAGAACAAAAAGCTCTGCCAAGTCAGGGTGGACAAACCAAATAATGTGCAACTTACATATTTCAGGAGGGTGGTAGTAGCTGTAGTAGTAGCAGCAGCAGCTGGGAGTCCAGTGTCACAGGCCCAGCGGCAGCAGCACCAGCCAACCTCAGTGGCAGCAGTGGCACCAACCAACTTCGGCGGTAGCAGCAGCTCCAGCCAAACTCAACGGCACTAACCAACCCAAGTGGCAGCAGCTGCAGTGACAGCAACAATCCTAGGAGCGGCAACACCACCACCATCCACAGCAGTGAAAGTCACACAGGTGGCCTCTGATAATATGACACGTTTTTAGGAGGTATCACAGGTATGTTGATAATTTAACCCTTTCTCTGTGGAGGAGTTCAGTACTGATGTTTTTTAACCCCCACAGTATTAGTACTGGAGAGGGACACCTTTATGTGGTGGCACCAATAGGACTGGGGGGTGGAACTGCCTGCTTATATTAACATTTCTCAGTCCCATCCATATCCACCAAAAGGAGACTGGAGGAATACAAAACAGTAGTTCTCCCTGCAGTCCACTAAGCCCCAGGTCCTTATCCTCCTTGTGGGATTGTACAAGGTTGACTGATTTGTGGGTGGGTGGGTAATCTCGCAGGACACACAACTTGCCATCATACGCCATTTGCTTATCATTACAACATCAGTATGTGTTGGGATGTGGAGTGCTAATTTCAAGAAAGAAGGGGTCCTCTTTGCCTGTGTTAGAATGATAGTGGCACACAGGAGGATGAGTCTTTTTTGTAACAAGTGGCACACAGGAGGATGAGTCTTTTTAGCAACAAGTGGCACACAGGAGGATGAGTCTTCTTAGTAACAAGTGGCACACAGGAGGATGAGTCTTTTTAGTAACAAGCACTTGGCTCTGGTTTCTGACAACCATGTAATAACAATATGAAGCACATAAAAGAGTATGGGAAGGAAGGGTACTCTGTCATTCAAGGAGGACTGAGAAATATGAAAAGAAGAGCACAATCCTGGCAAAGATTCTCTGTGAACTTTTGGGCATAGCAATACCAATGGAACTCAAACTGCCATTCCCCCC